>JALPQI010010142.1:0-50689 GCA_025490895.1 Thaumatotibia leucotreta | reverse complement strand
GGCACACTATGTGCGGCCCCTCGCGGTAGGGCCTCTGTTGATGTTTGTTTGTGTGCACCATAGATTAAATAACATTGATCGTAGATTTACGTTCCGATTCACTAGCGGTACATGTTTTTTTATAATAAAAACCGTTAAATAATGTTTAATATGTTATAATTCATTATTATTTTTAGCTGGAATATAAATTCCGACGTCAGTGTGCCATAATTTAGCTTTATTACATTAAATTAAAAAACCGGTAATTATCGACTTTCTGCGTGCAACGTGTCGCAAAGATATCGATAATCAATCTCTAGCTTTTCGAGTGCGACTTTCAAAAATAGGGTATATTGGCTTCATTCGAAATAGTCGTGAAAAATTTTGTCATTCGAATTTGAATTCGAACGGGAATTTGAATTCGTGCGATAGAAATTCAAAAATCGGCCCCCTGGTCTCTCGATCAGCTTTCCGCGTGAAGAAGGTGAAAAAGGTCGTACGTACATTTATTAAGTACCCACTATGTACCACATATATTTGGGAAATTATTTTAGGTCTGTAAGGGCAGCTACCAGATTTAAAGTAATTAGAAGGCCTTAGAATACCTTCCTTCGATTTTAAATTAATGAAGATTAGCGTTTACAGATTTTAGAAAAAATATACAGGATCCTGTTTCTATTCAGGATAAAAAGTTTGTACCTATGGGACCAAGTTTTTATACCAATCGATTCCATTCCTACCAACAGTTTCCCAATAATAGGTTCCAATTCAACTTACGGCAATGTACAAAAAAGCCAAAAATGAAAGAAAACCGTTCATACATTTACAATGCGAATAAATGAAATTTTAATTACATTAACTGTCAGGCTAATTAATGTTGCCAATGTTTTCATACAAAATTATTGTCATTTAGCATAGGAGACTAATTAGTGAAAGTAATATCAAGAAATAACTAAGTCCATATCACACATCACATAATAACCTGAATATCACCGAATAACCTAGTTTTACATATGTCAATAAAAGTATTTATACCTACACAATAAAATTAAAATAACAGTGAATCTATCTAAAAGTAGTCTCCGTAATTTATCATTCATCACAGTTTATTTCGATATAATTTATTGAAGCTATTCAATCGACAAACAATTGATGTCTCTCCAGTTTTGCCAATGCGATTTTAAGGCCCGTCTCTCACGAGGCGACGCTCAAGCGATTTGCGTTTCATACCCGTATCCTACACGTCGCTTGTGAGGATCCGCCATATATATTGATTTACGACCTTGCACACACGACGAGACACGAGACGCGTTGACGACGCGTTTAATATCATATATCAGTCGCTCGCTACTGTCGTGCTGGTCGCACGCTATTCGAGTCGTTATAGTTCGAGTTATATTTCCACTTGTTTTTATAATAAATATATAGCAAAATATTGTCTTCATCACTCGAGTCCTAGACATTATCACACGAATGTGTTCCGCAACTGATCTTATCTCAACTGATGAAAGCGACATCTACTGACAAGTAGTAGGGCCGACAATGGTACACCAGAAGCAATACTACCTACTCATCACTAGATGTCACTGTAAGTCCAAATATTATACAAGCTGTATTATTAATCCTTATGTATGACAACTAACGCCAACTAGTGCTGAAATTATTCAACAGGCAAAATTTACTAACGCTGCCTAGTGTCGAGATATATTTTGGCTGTCGCATATTTTTGTATGGGCTTGACATATCTGGTATTTCTTTTATTTATGATGATGCTGAGCAAAATCCACCATATTTCCCAAAATACATCTTTGATAACAAAAAAAGAATGTTTCATACAAACTTTTTGGGAAATGTGGTGCATCTTGCTCAGCACGTCAGCACCATTGACTCTACCAGCCTATCAATTTTTATCAAAATCGAAGATGTGATCCAAATGTACAAACTTTTAGAGAATTGCATGTTTAGGGCTGCCATGCCCGGATTTGTCCTAGTTAGCCCCTCATTGACTTTAAGTATTTACCAGCATGATTGTGTAATTTGTGTACAAATACAAAGTTAGAGTCCAGGAAAATCCTCATTTTCAATGAGTGATTCAGCAATGTGAGATGAAAATGAGGTACGCTAAGTGTCTGGGTTTTTTTTGTGTTTGTCCTGGTTTTGTATAATCTCTATTTATGGTAGAGCAGTTCTCTGCAATCCCAAAATTCGAACAAACACTAAAAAATGTCTACTATAAATTAAAGGGATTTATGGTAGATGTGGTTGTGGATGGCCACATTGAATAGAACTGTCGACATGTGCTCAGTTAGCGGATAGCGGGCGCCACTTTATGCGTTTGTTGCGCCTGAAAAATTACTTAACTACTAATAATTACTGATTACTCCCCAATATAGTGACTGATCCGTACGCCAAAGGCTCTTGACAAAGTCATGATAAACCTTTTAGATGTTGGGATGATGAACCTGTACTCACAGCAGGCCAGTATATACTGGAAAGATCCTTTGCCAAGCAGCACACTGACATCAGAGATACTCTATCTCAGAATAAAGGGCTTAACCGTTTCAGTGCGGATGACACGCCAGGCGTGTCATGAATGTTTTTAACGAATGGCGTATCACACGATAGGCGTGTTATCATATTCTATGGCGTAAGGCACGCTTGGCGTATCATGAAAAAATTGTTAGATAAAAGTTTTTGAAAATGGAACATGCAACGAGTCGGTTAATAGATAAGACTCCCAGATACTGACCGTGTGCTCGGACTTCTCCTGGTCTGTGGCGTGGTTGCGGATGGCGGGCGCCACATCGTGCGGCGGGAGCTGTGTGCGGAGCTGCGCGCGGCGCCGGCGCGCCGCCTCCGACCCTGACACCGGCGCCAGTGAACCCAGGCAGGACATGTATTCTGACACCTGAAGACACGGGTCAAGTTAGAAACTAAAAGCTCACTGAAAGCACTCTTCACAATTGTATCTGCTTAAAACATAAGTCCATCAGATATTTGAGTAGACATAATATTTATCTCCATAGTATACTCCATGAGTGTAAACGGGATTACAGTAGAAGTTGCCCAGGATCGCGCAAATGGAAGGATTTTTTTTTTTATTCCAATAAGTTTTACAGCATAACTGTAAAAACCGAAAGTAGTAACCGAAGAAAATATTAAGTAAAAACCAAGTTACTGCGAACTAAAAATTTACGTAACAAATACTTAAAAACGACTTAAATTCGAGCAACGTTGCAACAAACATAGCAACAAAATGTAGCAGGAAATCAGACCTGGCAAAGGTCGGGATAACACTAGGTATAAGGAGAAGAGAATATTATTTATAATCATAATGCATTTCTACATTAAATTTTTAATATTGTTGTTAATTTAAATTTGCGCAATAAATTATTATTATGTATGAGTTAGTGGACTAATTTATTATTCCTGCTAAACACATCCAAAATTAAACAATAGACCATTAGATAAACATTTTTGGATTTCTTCTCCCAACAAAGCCCAATCATGGATACAATTCTGTACCTTATCCCATTGTGATAAGTAAAAAAGTACATATATTTATAAACTTATCTGAACCAACCTACACATGGCATTCATCACTCTTTTTAACCAAATCAACTGTTTCAAAATTAGTACAGTGTAAAGTAAAACCAAAATAAGTGAAAAAACTGAAACATGTCCTACTCATAAATAAAATATAAACTAGTAAAGGTACATAGTCCACTTTTATACCAAAGATAAGATTGTAAGTATTACAACTTTGATTGCATTCATCATCCTTTTAATCTACAGCATAAAAGCTTATAACGGCCGGTGACTGTATGTATACATATTTTCTATGTTATTTACATAATCATAAAAATTCTAAGATAGGGCTGATATGATATGACCATTCCAATCCATTGATAAAAAGGATAAAAAATATTATCAACAACATCTACAATGTCTAGTTACTGATATGAAATTTCATTATCAGCTATATCCTGAAAATATTTGTTATAAGTATTTACAATATTACAGTTCCACACTAAATCTGGGTTCTTAAAGGGATAAAAACACAGATATTTTATAAACAGAAGTTTTAACAGTATTTTGAAATATAGATGGAACTCACCAACTCTGTAGAGGCATTTGGAGGCACCCAGTCAAGTTTAACGGGCTTGTCTGTCACTCCACGAATCTTTATGAGAGGCACTGCAAAAAGAATGACAAATACAAATTATTAGTAAACTGAATGAACAATAAACATGACTTATCTAGTAACCTAGTAATATTTTGCATTATCAGAATTAAAAACAAATATGAATATTGATATATCGTAATACTTGTTAAATACTGGAACAGGAGAGGTTACATAGTAAGACAGGAACATTATAACTGTACTCACTTGAAGCTTTCTTGGGCTTGGCTGTCCCAAGGAGCTCAAACTGCGCCCAGCCAGAGAGGTCATCATCTTGTACGTCATGCACATCCTTACTGCAGTGACACGAGCGGCACACCTTGCGCCAGAAGTGCAAGTCCAGCCCGGGGCATGATGGACCTGTTAGAAATATATATTCAAAGCATGATAGTAAACTTCAATACAAGTGCAACAACTATTGGGCACTAATCATGTTTCTGTAGTAACATCATTAATAAACCGGTCATGATATGGGATGTCTTAAAATTTGTAAATAGAAAGCAACAATGTAAATGCCTGCCAAGCTTACCACAAGAATTACAAGGGGCACCGGCACCACTGTCATGCCCGAGGCGGGCTTTGCTCAGCTTCTCACGTTGGCTCTCAAGTTTTGATAACCAAGCCGGCGCTTCAGGAGTTTCTACACATGACTCACTCATCTGAAAACAAAAACTTCGTTGATAAAAATTAATTCAAAAAAACACTTAAATGTTAGGAGCACTTGTATCTACATAAGCACTAACCTTTTCAGAGTTAAGTCACATTTGCTTTAATGGGCGGAACCGGAGGAATAACAGTTGTAATGTAATTAATTATTCCGTAAATTATGTATGTACACTACACTACACTACAAAGAAAAGATTGACAGATAACAATCCCAGATAAGAAATAGTTTGACGTTTGTGTAGTACTCGTAACATAAAACTTAAAGGTAAATCAAAACACTGTGTACCAACCTACCCAACACAACACACACTTGATGTTTTTTTTTTATTTAGAATACTTCGTAAATGATTAATCTAGCCTATTTAATTAAATAAAATCTAACCTATATTTCCAACTTAACGATATATTGACACTTTTTGAAGTGATTAATAACGAAATCGAGGGCATTTGAAATTTTAAGCAAGTTAGAAACACTTTGCAGAAACAATAAAATTATTTTATGTTACTGTTGGCAGCATGTAATTAATCCAGTTTTTCTGTATGAATACCATAGACAAAAGTAAATCTTTTTTGATGAAAATGTTGCTAATCTGCAGTAATGTCATTAATCCACAGATTACAGAAATCATGATGTCCAACTACTAATCCATCTTTGCTGTGAATGCGTTTCCTTTCCTTCCCAAAAAGTGAAGTTTATCCCTATTTATAGATTTTGTATAAATTTGGTGTGTGACTTAGAGTTTTCCGTTTGTGATAATTTATAAGAAACTTTAAGAGAAGGTAAATCGTTATACTTTTTTGTTTAATATTGAAATGACTCATAGTTTGGATCTGGTACGATTTATGTATTTTCTTCGTAGATGTCTTCAGGGAGACCAATCAAGTGCGTGGTTGTTGGCGACGGTACCGTCGGAAAAACTTGCATGCTTATATCGTACACCACAGACAGTTTTCCTGGTGAATATGTACCCACAGTGTAAGTATCAATGTATTCGAAGTAGATCCGTATTGGAATTTTATGAAAAGTAAATATTGGACATTAAATTTAAATTACTCTACAGGAAGTTGATATATCTAGAACATCTCAAAACTTGACTAACACAATAGTAGATACCATAAATGTAAGTAGCAATTGGCATCTGGAATTTGTTTGATATCATAACCATTTTATATCACAGCTATCTCCAATGTTTACAAACTACACATTCATAGATATTGTAACTCTTGGTAGATACCAAGATCTTATAATCAACTTACTAAGTTACTTTGCAACTAAAATAATCTTGAGATGAGTACAAGATAGGCAAATTAATAATATATCCCTTGAATTGATATAAATGCTATAAAAGGTAAATGAAGGGCATCTGCCCATGTACATGTACAAGATGTAATAACCAATAAATGAACAGCACTAACTGGTGTGGATGTGTGTGAAGAATTTCCTAATGGGTCCACTTGTTCATTTTGACTATTCAAGTTTTGGAAGCTGTGTAGTAGCTAACTATTTGTATTCACAGATTTGACAACTATTCAGCGCCTATGGTGGTGGATGGAGTAGCAGTTTCTTTAGGCTTGTGGGACACAGCAGGGCAAGAAGATTATGACAGACTTAGACCTTTAAGCTACCCACAGACTGATGTCTTCCTCATATGCTTTAGTGTTACAAGGTAATCAACTTTCTTATCTTCCTCAGCTATATGTTTTGCTGTTAGTGATTGTATTACTTGATTATTTGTAGTTCTCTCACACCTACATACATACCTTAACCCTCTGCAACTGAGGTGACATACCACAGATGTATTTTCAACTTTATGGTGTTGATAATAAGACACATGTCATGTGACCGATGGGTAGCAGAGGATGGGTAGCGGTGGGAGCAGAGGGTTAAATCCAAAGTGTGTCCAACCTTCTGGAAATCTGACAGATTCAAAAAATACCTATAGTTTTGTAAATACAATGAAGCTATTTCTTAAATGGCACTACTGATTTAAAATTACATGTCACCAATATCATACAAATTTTGCCATTTATTCAATGATTCTGGGCATCTCCTTATTTTGCTTCAGCTGGGCACTTTATTTGTAAGTTTGATGTAATGATACATTCCCTATAATATGTAGGTGGCATAGTAGAAACAGACCTGCAGCTCACCTTCTATTAGGTAGGCATAGCATACCTCACATGTTGTTGCTCAAATCCATTAATCATGTATGTATGATTATGTACTTCCTCAATTTATCAATTAAGAATTGGTCCAGTCATTTATACAACAGCAACTGTTTACTAATTAGATCTGTCTCATCTCAACTACAATGAGTGATTGTTAGGAATAACTGGTATGAGGTCAACTAATACATACATTTTTGTTACAGCCCATCATCATATGAAAATGTTACTTCTAAATGGTATCCAGAAATCAAACACCATTGTCCTGATGCACCTATTATTTTGGTTGGTGAGTAAACTGTTTTAATGATTACCTTTTACACTGTCACTGTTGGCTGTATTCCATATTGCAAAGTTGGACCACAGACACCAATGACCGCTATAGCCAACAGCTTTGCAAATGTTGTATAGACTTTCATAAGTTTCTCAGATTTTGCTTGAATGAGGGTTTTCTCGAAAACGTATGCCACTAGTTGGCGCCACTTAGCTGTAAGGTCCCACTAAGAAACACAATTATCTAGCTCCAAAGAAAAACTAACTAGAAGGTATTTTTATTTTTTTATATAATTTTATGAACTCATACAAAACATTTAAACACGAAACTATAGGTGCTCTGAGAATTTAGACAAGTTTCTGGACCTGACGCCTCAGTGCTGCCGCCCTGGTGGACGTGATTTCAGAAAACCCTCATTCGCGAGGTCTCAGTAACGCGTCATTACGAGCCCCGATGCAGTGGAGTTCGTCTAGTTCGAAACAATTTTTACAAATTTTTGAATATTTTAAAAATGATCACATTATGCTAATGATAAATTGTATGAACGTTAGTCATGGTTAATGTACTACATTTCAAGAGACACAACAATCTGAAGTACGCTTTTGTTGTTTAATAAATCGATTTTAACAAACCAGTGTCTAAATTATATTTTCGTTCACCACCGTAATTCCGCGCTTATAAGCTTGACGCAAAATTCGCAGTGCATCAGGTGTACCATGTCGTCTTTAATATTAATGGCGTTCTTTACATTAATTGATTATTTACAAAATTAAAAATTGTGGAAAAAATTTAAAAAAATACCTCTCGTAAAACTGTTTTTTTTTAAATTCTGATTTATTAAATCCAAATATTTTATACTCAAAGAAACTACTTTAGTACTACTATTGAATAGTGAAAGTTTTGTCTCTAAACCTTTTCCCCCGGATGAACGGGATAATCTCGAAAAACTGTCTAACTGGACGAGAACATATGCATAGTTTAATGATAAAGGGTCAGAAAAGAAATGAATGTGTTTTTTTATCAAGCATATTTTATGAAATAAAACTAGGCGTTTCCGACGTTTCCGTCATCCGCAGACGACGAACCCTGTAAAGTGTTCGAAACGTCGGAATGAAGTTAATAGTTATTTATGTGGCTGGCGCATAATAAGAGGCATTAAACATGAGTGTGGTTTTATGAAACGAGCCGTAGGCGAGTTTCATAATAAGATCACACGAGTGTTTAATGCCTAATTATGTACAGTCACATACATAACTTTATCTACATCCATATCATTAGTTTAGAATGACAATTTACCTTTATTTTCATTGATATCCACTAAGTAATTACCTCTAAATATAAAAATTCAAATCAGTTGAAATCACTCAATTTGAGTAAGGATATCCTACAATAAATATTTATTGAAAAAAAAAACAACAAAAAGAAGTTGACTTCATAATGTTAAAATTAATATCATGACGACGATACTTTAATGACAACATTATGATGCACTGTACTCTGCGTGTACTTTAATGTTAACATTATGATACAGCCACAGACACCGGTCTCTTAATATAGGTCATTACATTACCGCTTCTGAATACATAACAGGGAAATTATGATATTCCTGTAGATAAACTTAGTTAATATACGCGAGTTTATCCGTTTTCATAGTTTTATTTCATGTGTAATCCTCGCGGTAACCGAAGAAAATATTAAGCATATTTTAACTGAGTTTGTTAGGAAAGATACCTACCATACTCTATATTTATTGAATATCGTACTTATTGCAGGCGACAATAGAGTACCTACATCCGACCATCACAGCTAATGTAACAAAGTACTACCTAGCTACCTACATAGTTATTTATTATGTCGTAGATATTGTGATTGGGAAAACGTTGAAGATTTTTTATTTTGAACGATCATTTTGGAAAATTCCTTTACGGCGCGCTTACTGCCCCCGCTTCGTCAGCTCCCTGTAGCACCGTCTGCGTTAGGTCGCGTTATAATTATAACTTTTAAAATTCTAAGATATTTCATTATGCATTATAATTATAATAAGTAGATATGGCACATACAGAATGCTCGCGAGCATTCCAAAAGATTTTAATGCTCAATTCCATTCTGTATGTGCCATACCTACTTAAACAAATGTGTTTATTTCTGTAGTGTCCATCTTCTTGCTTTCTTATCTCATGACACATTGATCCCACAGGAAACATGCATATATCTTTTTTGTAGAGAATTTTATGTAGATTACTTATGTACTAGAACGTTTTTTGCTACAAGCCACGGATTACGAGTTATTTACGAAAAATGAAAAATAAGGACCTTTACACCCCTCTCCCCCCGTTAGCTCCACCCCTAACCACCAGTACTTTTAGTACGTGGTTTAAAATACCATTCCCTACAACTATACCAAAATTCGCTTATACACGAGTTATTTCCCCCGATAGGCAACTTTTGGTCTTCGTTAGGTGGGCTATTCCATGGGTTTATTTAAATCAACTCTTACCATTACCTTATCCTAAAGATTATGGATAATTTGTTTACATAGTCACGCGAGGCGAACCTTCCCTTCCAGTAGGGTGGTTCTTATTTTTGCAATTTTGTAGCATGTTCGAACCAATAAAGGAGCTCTTTGCTCTCCTGATTGCAATTTTCTATGAGACACCCTCTCATTTTGTTTTTTGTAAATAAACCATATTTGTTTTTTTTTTTAATTATTATAAACAAAAAATAGGGGTCGCTACCGAAGTAATAAAATAACGACTAATGATTTTGCCTTTCTTGAAATTCGTACTTCGGAAGGTGTCCCATAGAAAGTTGCAATCGGCAGGGCAATGAGCTCCTTTATTGGTTCGAACATCCTACAAAATTGCAAAAATAAGGACCACCCTACCTTCCAGGCTTATTTATTATTGAAATTTGCGTATTAATAATAGCTACTCCTTTCCAGGAACAAAGATCGACTTGCGGGACGACCGTGAGACGCTAAGCCTGCTATCGGAGCAGGGCATGTCTCCCCTGAAACGCGAACAGGGGCAGAAGCTGGCGAACAAAATTAGGGCCGTCAAGTACATGGAGTGCTCGGCGCTAACGCAGCGTGGGCTTAAACAGGTCAGTTACGTGCATTTTTAAGGTATCAAAAGGGTCTCAAGAACCCTATTTACATACTGTATCCCTACTGTTTGTTAGCTTGTTGTAACGGAATCCATATGACAGTATGCAGTAGCCATTGCGTTTAGTAGTTTGGGAAGGTTTATTTTAAGTCAATAGTTATTATAATAAATCTAATATTAAGTAAATTTAATTACAATAAGATTTACCAAATTGACAATCTTGCTGTTTTCGTATCGCGAATAGAATAGGTAGGAGGTTTTGTCAGGGCGAGAGTTCTAAAACACTAACCCCCTTATTCATAAACGTTTGCTAACTTAACAAGCCGCTAATAATTGTTTGTCCCTTTCGATCTTAACAATGTGTCCATAAGAGAAAAAGGGACAAACAATTATTAGCGGCTTATTAAGTTAGCAAACGTTTATGGGTAAGTGGGTACTAGTTAAACAGAAGGAAAAACCGGAAACCGTGGCTGACATAAAATTTACACTAACTTGTGTAATTTAGTTGTGAATCACATAAAATATCGACACAAATAATAAAAAGGACGGGATTCCGACTCAAAATTAACCAAGTTTAAAAATGGCGAATTTTTTTGGGAGCTCTTCATACACGCACCTAACTCATCGTGAATATCTACTTGTGGCATATCTGGCATATGTATTAATAACTCTTTAAAAAAATAAATATTAAAGAACAAATATAAATTTATTTTCTGTGAGAATCATAAATCAAGGAGATACATCTAGCTTAATATTGTAGAATTATATTTCCGAAATATAAGAAGTAAACATCTAGTTCCAACTAAACAAAAATGTAATGTACACAGGCAAAAGGAAATTGACAATTCTAATCCCAAATGAATCCACTCAGCCTAAACTTCTCTGTAAAAACGGAATCGAACACCTTCCGCCCCCTCGCTGTTCCTGCCGCCCCCATATTCACTATTAGCGGCATCAGGTGGTCCGCTTCACCCTCTGGGTGCGCTTCTTTCGCCCCTCCCTCCTCTTCCCACCTCAATATCCCCCTCAAATCATCACCCGTGCACACCTTCGTCAAATAGCCATCAAACTCATTGACTACAACGCCATCATTTTCTTTATCGGCTTTGTTAAACTCCGCCATGTTGTGATAAGACATCCCGGACCCAATTATGGCGATTCCCCGTTCACGAAATTGGCGTAAAACTCTTCCGAACTCGAAGTGCTGTGTAGCGTTCTGGTTCTTTAATATAGAGATTTGGAGGATTGGGATACGCGCGGTGGGATCTGCAAGCATCATGGGGATGAAAGTCCCGTGGTCCCACCCGCGTATCGGGTCTAAAGCTGCAGGAAAGCCCGCGCGTGTCAACGCTTCGTGTACACTTTGTGCCAGCTTTGGTGCCCCAGACGCTTCGTGCTTCCACGTGTAACTCTCTGAAGGGAAGTTGTTATAGTCGTAAACCATCCCGTGTCGCTCTGCTGACGAAATCGTCACCACCTTCTCTTCTCTATGCGCTGTCACAATAATCACTGCCTCCACGTGATCGAAGTCTATATGTTTCGAAATATTTTTTAAACATTCCCCTATTTCTTTATTATACTTCTCCCCTAGTACTGGCAGTGGTCTACCTCCATGGTTCACGAATAAAGAAGGTGCGTTATATAATTTGGACGTAACAGAACACGCCATTACGATTATTAATATTAATACCGATGGATTCATTTGTGTCTTTAACGGCTGGTTATCAAATAGGGACTGAAATGAATCTATAGTATTTTATACTCGATTATCAAATAGACATATTTCCATATCATTTAATTGGCAAATTTTGTGGTGGGCTCTACTCCTTTAAATTAAAGTCCGTTATTTACTATTTTAGACAAAACGCAAATAATGCACATGTGACCTCTGAAGTTATCTTAGTTGATAGTTAGGATTTATGTTGAGTAATAGTGATTTAAATAATGCATATTGTTAGAAGTACCTACCTAAGTGTGAGTAGCTTATGTACTGGATTGTCGATGTCATGTTACACAGCACATTATACTGAGAATGTACTCATGTGTTTCGATAGTATTTTAATTGGCCATCATGGCTTCATAGTAGTGTGACCACAAATCATAACATTTAACAAAATAAATTGTATTGTTTCACTACAACTTATAATAAATTTATATACCGATAGTACTAAGGTGCATTCATCCTTACTTGTCTTATCATGTAAACAAACACTTTTTGAAAACATTATCACACTTTTCTCTACAATTACACATTAATCATCACGTCAAATGTTGTTGCATACTTAATTAAACTCGCAAAGTATTATAATCACTCAAAAAAGCACTGAAAAATATCATTTCTGTAAAGATTTTCGTCAATAAATGCTGTTACGGTCGGATAACTTTAAAAACATCTGACATTGATGTGACATTGCGATGTCTAGATTGTCTATGTACCATAATGTATGATATAATGTATATGTGACATAATGTGGCATGTAATATATCGATATTAATACTTAAAGTACAACTCGAGGAAAATGCAATTAAAATAAATTGCAGTAATTTACCAAAATTTATTAGGGTTTCGTAGCAAAAATGGCAACCACGGAACCCATACTTATAGTTTCGCTATGTCCGTCTTTGCGCAGCATACTTAGCTCAGTGGCCGTTAATACTATAAATCTGAAATTTGGTACAGGTATACATATTGATCATGCCAACAAAGTGATACAATAAAAATTAAAAAAAATAATTCTTTCGGGTACCTCCCCAATTGGTGATGTGGGGTGATTTTTTTTATTTGTTGTAATCGTATAGTGTGGGGTATCATTGAATAGGTATCTTAAAAAGAAAACGGGACTTTTAAGAAAGTTTTTTTCTAAAGTCAATATTTTCGGAGATAATCGCTCCAGATGAAAAAAAAATTGTCCCCCCCTCTAACTTTTAATCCAAAGGTCCAAAAAAAATCATGAATAGTGGGCTGGCATAAAACTATTTCGAACATAATCGGCCCAGCCGTTTTTGAATAACTACGAAACCCTACACTGAGCATGGCCCGACATGCTCTTGGCCGGTTTTTTTAATTGATTTCAATATTTATTTTATTCAAAGACTGGCAGTGCTTAGTTGTCTATAGTTGGATTAAACGTCATACCATATTTAATAAAATCTTCACGTCAAACGTCATTCGTTTCGCTACTTCGCTTCACGTTGTTCGTTACGGGTGCACTTCATGTGATTTTTCTCATGACTAGTGGCGCCTTCGTTGGAGCGACAGAGAAAAATCCTCGAAATTTAACCATAGTTTTTGATATAATCTTATACGAATTAATTCTCTTCCTGACAGACGATGTAAAATAGATAATCCTCTATTTACGTACCTAAGCAGTGAAATTATCGCTGAATTTTCATTATATCGACATTTCTAATCACTAGTGATTGTCTTTTGATCATCGTTGACGTTTTGTTTGTTTCACTTGGTCTGTGGTTTGTTTACATGATAAGACAAGTAAGGATGAATACACTGTATGTGTACTGAGAATGTGGACTGTGACAAAAGAGACTTGGTTACTTTGTTCTGTCATCTGTAGGCTGCATAGTTGGACTAATAAATTGTGTGGTTTGCAACCAAAAGGGTCCTATAAATAAACTAATAGATTGAGTAGATTTTGTGTCGAAATAAAATTACGTACAGTCTGAAAAACAAACATGGGATTTTTCCTATTCAGCGAAATTCGAATTTTTCTAAACCGGTAGAGGAAACGGTATTATTCGCCTTGTTTGGAAACCAGGCTTTAGACCAAAAGAGCATTCGCTGTTCTATCCCCCTACTCTACGAAATTCGATCGTTACACGAAACGTGATTCGTTGATTTCGTAGAGTGGGGGATAGAACAGCGAATGCTATTTTGGTCTGCATGTACCTTTAAACAAATGCAAACCTATGCGCGTGGCCCGAGTACACGCTGCCGAAATTCTTTGGACGTTCGACGCGCCGCTGCCCGCGATGCTCGATGCTCGCCACTCAGGCCAGACTTACGCCGCGGCCACGACATCGGTCTGATGGCCCGGCCACGACATTGGTGTAAGGCGACCAGCGGCGAGCGAATCCATGAGTTGGAGCGGGATGCCGATATGGGTACGAGAGGGAGCACCATACGTTTTCCACTAAGCCGGTCGCCTTAAACCGATGTCGTGGCCGCGGCGTAAGGCGATCGGCTTAGCGGAAAACGTATGGTGAGAGGGATCTCGTACCCATATCGGCATCCCGCTCCAACTCATGGATTCGCTCGCAGCTGGTCGCCATAAATATAATGTCGTGGCCGGGCCGTTACTTTGGTTCTGAGACCATCCGCAGCAGAACCAAAGTAACCGAAATAGCTCTCCGAATCGCTAAACTGAAGTGGCAGTGGGCAGGGCACATTGCGCGTAGAACCGATGGCCGTTGGGGCGGGAAGGTTCTTGAGTGGCGGCCACGTACCGGAAGGCGTAGCGTGGGTAGGCCCCCCACAAGGTGGACCGATGACCTGGTGAAGGTCGCAGGGGTCCGCTGGATGCGGGTGGCGCAGGACCGGTCATTGTGGCAATCTTTGGGGGAGGCCTATGTTCAGCAGTGGACGTACGGCTGATATGATGATGATGATGATGATGATGGCCGGGCTGTTATGATTGGCAACTTGGCTACCTTGATCTGAATCTAGTTCTGCAACGTTTATGGTGTTGTTCCAGGTATTCGACGAGGCAGTACGCGCGGTGCTCCGGCCCGAGCCACAGAAGAGGCACCAGCGGAAGTGTCTCATCATGTAAATATTTCCTAACCTAACTATGACAGGAACATGACATCAACGCCAGTTGAATCTCCACGACAGTAATAATCTGTTTCTACACCGGTTACTTGCTCACTACAATCCGTTATACAGTTACTTGGTCATGTATAGTCCTAGGTTGGTAAACAAACAAACCTCAATATGCTTTTTGAATCGGCGAGATACTGGAACAATAAACTCTTGAATAAAACTGGTAGAACCATAACCGCCGTTTTGAACTATTTTATTTACGGCCGAATTCGTTTGCCAGACAAATGCACATGAATATGCTGTCTCGCGGGGCAATTTTCTCGCAAGGCAACTTAATCAATATGTTTGGGCCCGGCTAATAATATTCGAAGTTTAGCATGACGCTAAATTATTCTTCATTTTAACAAAATTTCCAGAAATTCAAATACTACATTTCCAAAAACATTTTTTTATAGTAGAGTATATTTAGGTTCAAGTTTTGTATGCCAAGTAAGTCAAATAATGCGTTTCAATGCGTATTAATTTCATCGAATCATATGCTTCCTCCGTAATCTAAGAGTTTCTTAGAAACTATTAACTCCATTCCCTTTTAAATGTGCCATAGACAGCAAACACATTTTTATATATGTGATATTCGGATCATCACAATTTATTTATAACTGCTGATGCAGACAAACGGTTATGCCAAAGATTTATGAGTAGATATAAGTGTCAGTAGATACGTGTAGATATTATTGTAAAGAATCTCCAACGGTTAGAAACAAATTGTTACTGTTAAGTATAAAATTGAATACTATTATTTTTGTACATGCAAAATGAACTTCGATAGGAAGCTTTGAGATGTTATATTCTTACGCGACTTCCGAGCAAGGACTGACCTTAGGAGCTAGTTATATTGACATACTCAACTTTATGTTAAATAATTTAGTGGCGAAAATAATTTCTATAAATAAGCATTTATATTTGTATGAGTTTGAATAAATATATTTGTTGTGGTTATTTAGGAACGTATTATATGCTTTATAAAATAATCTCTAGCTTTAGCTAACAGTTTGTATGAGGATTCTCGAAATAATCTTTTGATACGTATTTTCGTTTTGACTTAGTATTTTTACTATTGACAGTATACATTGCAGCTACTTAAGTTTAACTGTTTGATTGTTTGGGGGCGATCGAGATGAATATCTGTGTCGTTCGATTGGAAAACGGACGCATGTGTATCTTGGTATAAAGTATAGTCAAGGTCATAAATGTGAGTATACTTTTTAACTTAACTTCATTGACCAAAGGTGTAATTTATGTCCTTGGCCTTGACTGAACCTATATTTCACCTTTATAGTTTTTACGGAAATTGAAGGCACGTGAGACGTATGGACGTGCTTTCCTGTCAGACGCCTCCCCTTTCCGTACAGACACTACAGACTAAGATTCCCATTTGTCAGAATATGATATTACAATAGGAGAAACCATTCTCAAAGTAATTAAAGGCGAAAGGGCCTCCACTAGCTGAACGAACGCTTGTCTAACAAGAAATTTAGTTTATTTATTTATATACTTTCATTCACAACAAATTAATTAAATTGTATGAACGGCGCTAACTGATGCGGACGCGTGTGACGGATTTTAATACTGAGTGGAGGCCCTAATGCCGCGGCCACGACATCGGTCTAAGGCGACCGGCTTAGCGGAAAACCATACGTTGGAGAGGGAGCACCCATATCGGCATCATGGATTCGCTCGCCGCTGGTCTCTTTATGCCCTGGCTACCACATTGGTCTAAGGCGACCAGCGGCGAGCGAATCCATGAGTTGGATCGGGATGTCGATATGGGTACGAAAGGGAGCACCATACGTTTCCCGCTAAGCCGGTCGCCTTAGACCGATGTCGTGGCCGCGGCGTTAGACCAATGTCGTGGCCGGGCCTTAAGAGTTGAATTGAAACTCATCAATATTAGTGTATTATCATCAGAAATCGGACAAATGGCTTTTCCCAATTATTTGGTCATGACTCCAAACGTGATTAAATGGATAATCGAAGCTTTAAGGCAAGACAAGACATTGGTTTAAGGCGACCAGCGACGAGCGAATCCATAGGTTGGAGCGAGATGGCGATATGGGAACTCCCTCTCGCACGTATGGTTTTCCGCTAAGCCGGTCGCCTTAGACCAATGTCGTGGCCAGGGCACGGTGACTATTTACCGGTATCAAATATTTAATTTTCTGTAAATTATATAATTATTAATCATTCAATCAACTTTGGAATCAACAATGACGGTCATTTATCCGATCGTTGCTTACCATAAAATACCAATGTAAAAGGTGTCCCATAGTTTTCACTATATTAGAACTTGAAACTATTTTGTTTTCACAATGAGAAATGTTTAATACTACTTAACCTTTTGGCCAACACTGTCACCTGCATGCAGGGCCGGATTTAGAGGTTGAGAGGCTTCGTGACAAGAAAGGAGTGGAGGCCCCCTGGCCCCCAATTATTTTGCAAATAAAATAGACAATGGTTTTCAGTCAAGTTTTTCATTTTTTGTGGAAACAAGTATAGATATTTTATTATTTAACCCTTAATCAAACACGAGACACACCAAAATTTCATTGGTTTTGGCCCTTTTCAGTGAGACGCAAGATTCAAAATAAGGTGGGAAACATATTCCCATCCGATTAAGGGTTACAAACATAAATAAAAGGTCAAAGGGCTTTTGACGGTTACAAGAAAAAGAAAGCAAACTCACACTAGCCACTTGCAAGGTAGAATAGCGAAAGAAAAATTTATATAAGTGAAAACAGCGTAAAACATTTTTACTAGTGTTTACTAGTTGGAATTTGATTTTTTTTTTTTTTCAAAATTCTATTGTGGGGGCCCCTCTTTTGTGGAGGCCCCGGGGCTGTAGCCCCGGTTGCCCTCCCCTAAATCCGGCCCTGCCTGCATGCAATATCGAAACGTCTCTTGCACGCCAATGGCGGCTACAACCCATAGCATAAGCAAGGGTGTACACCCTGTAAGTTCTTGCGTAAGTTGTAAGGACGGACCTATATTAAGGAATGAGACATGAATATCGTTAACTTCGTCCCTACAACTTATGTTAGAATTACAAGTGTAATCTCCGTCTTAGATTATAGATCGTTTCACTCACGATGATGCGCGGGGATTTTAAAAATAAATTATAATAACAAAAACATGACAATACGAAATGTAACTATCTATAGAGACGTACCTGGCGCAAGTGAGGTGCCGTTTTTACTCAACTTGGCATTCATAAGGATAATTAATTTTCTCGTATATGACGACTTATTAGTTATTACAGATGGCGGGGATTTCATATTCTAATTGTATTTAGTATGTAAATTAGTATCGGCGAAATCCGCGCCAACTTTTCTGAATTGATCTGTATGTTATGCCCGTTGCCTGTCTACCGGCCATGACAAAAAGTTATCGAACCCTATAATATTGTTGCAGTTGTAAATAGCTAACCCCCATATTAATAAACCTCTCCTAAGGATCTCTAAGCTTTAAGTCAACGGCATAAGAGCGAAAAATCCGAAGTCGCGTCGGTCGAGCTGAAACGTGCCGATCAACGTCTTTTTCACTCTTAAGGCCCGGCTGCGACATGGGTCTAAGACGACCAGCGGCGAGCGAATCCATGAGTTGGAGCGGGATACCGATATGGGTACTCCCACGTATGGTTTTCCGCTAAGCCGGTCGCCTTAGACCAATGTCGTGGCCGCAGCATTATGCCGTCGACAAAAAGCGTTTTTTGCCGGCTTAAGCCGATTCAATACGATTTATTGGGGCGACTTATCTCAGCAAGCCGATGAGTAGATATCGTTTATCCCTTTCAGTCTTAAAGAGATATTGACAAGACCGAAAGGGACAAACTATACTTATCGGCTAGAGACGTTTATGAATAAGGGGTTTATTTTATGAGTGCACAATATTAATCCGTCTACGGAAGGCCTAAAAGCTGTTACATGACCGGCCAGTAGTTGACATGGTACAGTCAAGTGCATTAATATTTCGAAGCATTGTCTTATGAATATGATAGGAATTACAATGCATAATCCGGAGTTCCGTTTTGCTCAGGATTACGGGCATATAACGCAAACGCCACCAGGGGGCGTGGCCTAGAAACTTGTACAGTCGCCATCAAATATATCGTAGCATCCCGATTTTATTGCCGTAACGATAGAGGCGTGTTCAGATATTTTTGGACGCTCTGGACGCTACGATATATCTGATGGCAACTGTACGCAGGTGTACGCATATGTGCGTCGGTGGCAGTGAAAGTATTAATTGGAAATGGTTCTTAATGACTGACAGATATACAGTATCGAACGATTGAATGGTTTCTCATATATAAATTGTTCTCTCTCTGCGCTATTATGTATATGTAATGGTGTTTGATTATCTTTAGTAATCCGTTAGAACAAAATATTTTTGTATGCATGAGAAAACCTAGATTAAGAATAACAAAGCATTTACAGTATGACGTACGGCATTTGTTTTATATAATTTCGTAAATCGTTTTATATGCGAGGTCGCTTTGATTTACAGGAAACGCTTTGAAAGTAACGATTGTGTATATAAATAGGTACCTATTCAATTATTTATATAAGAACAAAATGCGCAATTTAATACTAAATCATGTGTAAAACTGCACTTAATAAATTATTGAATTTATTACTGTTGTTTCCTTGTTACAACATTACCTACCCAATTTAAGGAAATTGAAATGTTTTAAGTAATACATGTTATGCTGGTTACAATAAAAAATGGAGAATATTCCCAAATATTAACTTTCCCTATAATAACATTCAGAATTCACCAGACCGATAGGCCGAGCGGTGCAGGCATCAGCTGCGAAAGCTGAGCACGTGGATTTGATTCCCACCTCGGACTTTGGTGATCTTGGTCGTTTTTTTTTTATATGACATCCAATATTCATAATTTATATAGTTTTAAGTAGTGTGACTAGTGGAGTAAAAATAAAAGAACAAATCAAAATATTTAGTGAATAAATAAATTGATTTGAGTTTTCACTACTTATAACCTCTCTAAATCACTAAGAGGCTGTTTCATCACCTCCAAATAAAATGGGATATAATTTATGTTAGCTGTAATTTTATAGTAGCCGATT
This sequence comes from Thaumatotibia leucotreta, assembly GCA_025490895.1. NCBI lineage: Eukaryota > Metazoa > Arthropoda > Insecta > Lepidoptera > Tortricidae > Thaumatotibia > Thaumatotibia leucotreta. The sequence goes on along the minus strand of JALPQI010010142.1, from coordinate 30,394 downwards.
TCTAAAGGTGCGTTCAGACCAAAAGAGCATTCGCTGTTCTAGCCCCCGCTCTACGAAATTCGATCGTTACACGATACGTGATTGGTTGATTTCGTAGAGCGGGGGCTAGAACAGCGAATGCTCTTTTGGTCTGAACGCACCTTAAGAATGAACTTTTGGTAGTTATAGATTAACCCTCATTAATATGAGGGTAAGACTCGCCATTTTACCGATAGTCTTAAGGTCATATTATATAAGGCTCATATCTAAATTGTCAAATGTTCATTCTTAGAAATCGGCAACTATACAGGGTGTTTTTTTTTCGACCGTTCAAATTCTACGTAGTGAATGTGTAGGCCATACTGACCAACTTTTACTATGGGGACAAAGTCGAAATCGCGAAAAAAAAATCAGCTGTTTCATACATTTCGGCCGGCGTAATGCCGCCAATTTGTATGAAACAGCTGATTATTTTTTCGCTATTTCGACTTTGTCCCCATAGTAAAAGTTGGTGAGTATGACCTACACATTCACTACGTAGAATTTGAACGGTCGAAAAAAAAACACCTTGTATATGCCCAGGGAAAAGCATAATTATAATTTTATGTGACAGATATGTATCCAGGGATTGCGAATGATGTATCAAAAGATACATCAATACTGAACAGTCTACTGGTTTGTTATACCTGTCTAGTAAACTTCATTATCTATGTGTCAGTAAGAGTGAAACGATTGGATAAAGTATATAGAATACTGAGCGAACGAGGGATTCAAGTGTTTTTCTACTGTGATACCTACTGATAGGTATAGGTACCTGCATGATGCTTTTCGCAACCAGATAATAAATCTGATGAAAGAGGCCCGAGGAATTAAAAGAAACAACAAAGTATAATCACATTTTATTTCATATAATCATGTTTACATAAATTCAAAACATTGTTATCTACACACGGATCAACATTATTAGAACAAGTTTATTTGAAGACTCTTCAATATTTTTGTAACAGGGAATTTTGGATTAAAGCAAATTTGTTTTATTAAATATAAACATTAAACTGCGTTATATATTTAGACAATTACCTTCTAATAACATTTTCCTATAGGAATTCAGTATTTCGGTCGTTAACAAAATATGATTAATGATTTTCATTAATTATAATAGTAATTGCATTGGATTATATCGGTTACACATATTTGACATATTACGCACAAAAAAAAAATAGCCTCACGTCATGACATTATCTTGTGATTGATAGATCCTATATTAATAAAAATAATGATATAAATGCAATTAGAGTACAATTTAAGATAAACATTGCGATAACTAATTAAGGTTCTAATTTACCTGGTATATTTTTGTAAGAGAATGAAAGTAATCAAGGCAAGTTACAGTAATGACTACTACCTACTCCGGGAGAAATAGTTCCCAAATGTGTAGTGTGCGTCAGTCGCTATGGTTGGGCCAGATGTGTATATGTCACCGTAATATTGTAAATACTGTTAGATTATAATTTACCTAGCGAAATTGTAAAATAACGAATGATTGTCAACTGTGTCATGCTGTTTACAATTTAACGCTTTATTTTTCGTTAGATTATAATCTGTCGAGTAGAAACCGTCACGTTGTCAAATAGCTATCTCATTGGTCGATCTTAAATATGGCCGCTCTGTGTACTTGCCAATCTTGCCATAGAGTTAGAAATTAAACACAGGTGTCAGTGAAATAAAATACACGCTTTTCTAGCGTTGTGAGATTAATTATGTACTTACCTGTGTCACCATAATTTAGAAATACCATTAGATTACAATCTCACTCGCGACATTATAAGCTATTGAAATAATAATATCCGTAACGTTGGTACAATTGAATGGATTACAATACGTATAATTACATTTCTTTTTTTTTAATAGATAAAAATTTATTCGACAAAATATACAAGATTAAAACTATAATTTTATAAAACTAAATAATTACAATTACATTTTAATGGACTGGTTTGCGATAAATTATAATAAAAATTAATTTAATGTCGGCCTCCGTAGCCTAGTTGGTAGCGACCCTGCCTACAAAGCTGGAAGTTCCGGGTTCGAATCCCGGCGAGGGCATTATTTGTGTATTTATTTATCACAAATATTTGTTCCTTGGTCATGGCTGTCTATGTATTTAAGTATCTATATGTATCTATCTATTATATAATTATATCCTCGCTTGGTACCCACATCACAAGCCTTAATTGAGCTTACCGTGGGACTAGGTCGATTTGTGTAAGATGCCCCAATATATTTATTTATTATTAAAATTACAATTTACGGATTCATTTTCGATAAATTATAATCTGTCGACGCAAAACCGTCAAATTGTAAGTGAGATGCATCGAAACGCAGCTTACGTTCTCATTGTTTTAACGACTTAAAACGCCGTGTGCCCGGCGTCGCCATTTGTAATAGTCAGTTTATTAGGTTGTAAGCAAACAGTGATTTGGTCATCGACATTATAGTTAAATTATCAAAAGATTGTGATCCGTAACGTATTTACAATTTAACGGGTTGAGTTTTGGTTAATTGTAATCTGTCGACGCGAAACCGTTCAATGTTGTGTTAAAACATGCCCGATGCATGTTTGCAGCATCTCATTGGTTGAACGACTGAAAGCCCATGAGTCCAGTTTTGTCATTTCTATAGATAAATTACAGTGGGCTTTAAATTGCATAATGTAGTGTTATTTTGTACCTATTGTGTGGTATTGTTGTGTGTTTTTTCGACTATTATTTGACTAATAGTAAACCTAATTGCCAAAACTTAACGTCCACCGCCGTAAGAGTGTTACTTTTAGTCACATCACTAGGAATGCAATTCCGGTTCGAAAGAACTTCCGACAGACGGACATACGGACATGGCGAAACTATAAGTGTTCCTAGTTTACTACGGAACCCTAAAACTTACTATCCTTATCTTTATTAGCAAGATTTGCTAATAAGGGACATCACTTAGTGATGTAGTGAGTGTTGTGTGCAACCCCCTTTATGACGAAAGTAACACTGAGGGTAGATCTTTCCTTGCATCGCCCCCGCCGCCACCGCCCGCGACCAGTACCCGTTCTAGAAGGGCGCAGGCCAGCAGTACGTGTCGGGCTTTGGCCGAGGGTGCTCCGGACGAGAACCCTCTTAATAGGTCGAAACATGTCGAGCAATCATCGACTTAAATACGTGAGTAACCCGGTTCGACAATATATAAAATTAATCTCACATCACAACAATAGAAATGCACAATTTTATTTGACTGACATCTGTGTTTGATTGGCGACGTCGGACACACGGCGATTAAGTCGTTTAACAAAGCTGCGTTTCAATGCATGTTATAAGGATAAATCACAATTTGATGGTTTCGCGTCATCTGATTATAATTTACCAAAAATCAATCCGTTAAATTGCAAATATCTATGTTACGGATCACAATCTTTCGATAGTTTATAATCTCGCGAGTGAGATTGTAATTTATCGGCTTTTATAATATAATGGCGACACACACACTTATTTGATCTCACAACATTAGAAAAGCGTGTCTTTTATTTGACTGCCACTTGCGTTTGATTTCTAACTCTATGGCAAGCAAACAGAGAGGCAATTAAACCGACCAATCAGATAGCCTTTTGACAATGTGACGGTTTCTACTCGACAGATTATAATCTAACGAAAAATTATGCGTTAAATTGTAAACAGCATGACGCAGTTGACAATCTTTCGATAGTTTACAATTTCGCTAGGTAAATTATAATCTAACGGAATTTATAATATTACGGTGACATATACATTTTTCGACCTTATTGATTTAGAATAAGGTAACTACCTATGTAGACCTATTCTAAATGGTAGTTTTATTTTTGTTTGTATTGCCTAAAGGGCAAGCCACACCGGTACGCGTGAGCAGCGAGTGCACGTGGCGTGCGCGACGTAGCGTATGTACCTAAATGTCATATCATATTAGATGGTACACCACTTTCTTTACTGAACACGTACCCAGTGTGCCTTAAAGATTATAGTTATCAGCATAGATAGGTAAGTAGTAAAATAATTTCATATTTATATGAAGACCAAAAACTCAATGACTAGTATAACAATTAAATCAATATGTAACATATTAATTTATTCAAATTAAAGCAAGATGTGACCAAAAATGCACAATATTATAATTTATTTTACAAGTCTTACCACAACATGTGCGCATTCACGCTCTGAACAAGAGAGCTGGTAAAGATAATAGCAAAGAAGTAAAAAACACCGTTACATTAAAATATAATGAACATACCCCATTCAACAGTTACAGTCAATATGAAATGCACATTTATCAATTATCATTAACAAAATGTCTCATTCAAACCTACATGTGATTAAAGTAGTATTTATAATTAATATGAAAATAAATGCAATATGTATAATAGGGTAACATACCTACCAATAGTCATGATTATAGATAGTTCACAGCAAATTAATTCTGTCAAAATCAATAAATACCTCAACTAACTTAGCTTAGATAATATTTAATTAAATTAACTTTTAAGCTCATTTCCTGCTATCTACCATCATATTAAGGGATCTTAAACTAATACAAATGATGTTCAATATAAACAGTACTACCGAAATAACATCAAAGATAGCTATACAACATGAGCAAGTTCTACTGTGACACTTAATATGTACTTCTAACATATAAACAAAATGATCTCCTCAAACTAATGCTACACATGACAATATTGACAATGTGTTGAGATCCAGCTGGTTATTACATATTACTAAGGGAAGATCAACAAGAACTCAAAGTTATGCATGACTTGTCATATTATAACCAGTGAACAGAACTATGGGTGCAAAACTTTAACAACTTCAAAATCGACTTTGATAGATTACACTTTAGCCAAGAAAAATACGAATATTATTGAAAAATCTCTATCCAATTTTATTGCTTCTCTCCGAATCTTCAACTTAATATGTTTGGGTGTGTAGATATGTATATCTTATGAATGTATGTACTCTTTCATGTCCACTTGACAATTTTGTTAAAGTTTTGCATCCAAAGCTCTGATGACTAATTATATCACACAGTTTTCAAATGCTACAAAACTTTAGAACACACAAAACAAGGTTAGAGATTAACCACTTTCAAATTATGTTTAGGTTGCATGTTTAAGATTACTTTAGGATGAGCATGACTGCTCAGAAGTGAGCCTGCATATTCTCATGTTATGATTGTTATATCATTGTTAGTCCAGTAGAATAAAGATAAATAATACTATTACTTTGAGTTTGTGGCAGCTATTAGTCTTTTAATTTTGACATCTACTTTGTTCTTGATTATGATTAATTAACATTAAATACATGTGTATGTATACAGTGATAAAATTTACTTTATTATTGTGGAAAATAATTATACATTGTATATAAAATACAAAAGTGTAAGTATTACTGTATGCTTAATAAATAAATAAACAATTTAAAAAGGGACAATATACTAAACATCATATCAATGTAATTAAAAAAATACTTTAATAACTTGGGAAGATCAAATGCTTAACATAACGATTTTTTAATATCAAGGAAGCTCGAAAATATTTAGTTAGGGACAAGTAAATATACAGTTTTTTGTATTGACTTGTCCCCAGGTCATACATAATTTATTATGGAATTATTAAAATCATTAAAAAGTAACTTAATTTATATAAAATTTGATTTTCTTCTACCTATTGTTATTAGAAAATTCCTAACAGTTAATACTACAAGTAATGTTATTGTTTTATTTCAATAAAACATGTTCTTCAAACCATGAAAAGGAATTTTGAGTATACATTAGCCTGGAAGTTTGTCCTTCAAATGCATGTGAAGCTTAAGTGCCATCACTGGCTGGTAAATATTCATCTTGATATCACATTGCCCTATATGGACCCTGGGACTTCAAATACTGAATAACAAGGGACGGGCCAGAGGACACCACCTCAGGGGGCAAGGCGGTTAATGGACAATTTTCAATACTCATAATTTGTAGGCTTACACACAAAGCAAGTTCAAAGGGTAAATTGCATAAATTGGGATTATCATTTAAGTAGAGAGACTCAAGGTTCTCGAGAGTGCCAATTTCTTCTGGTAAATACTGCAGATTATTCTCCCCTACACTCAGTGATGTCAAGTTAGTCAAATGCCCAAGCGAACGAGGTAGAGTTGTCAATTGATTAGATTGTACTATTAATTTTTGTAGATCCTGGAGAAATCCTATTTCATTTGGCAAGACCTCTAGCTTATTCTCCTCCAAATCTAGAACTCGTAATTTTCTGAGACTCCCAATACTAGGAGGAATCCTTTTTAATAAATTATTTGAGAGTATGAGCACCTCTAAATTCTGCAGACATTGTATGTCATCAGGTAACTTTGTTAACTGATTAGTGCCCAGGTTGAGCTCGACCATATTGGCCCATGTACCAACATCTAGTGGCAGGGAGGTCAACAAATTTTCTTTCATATTAAGTTTTGTTAAATTCTTAGCCCTTGTGAATATACCATAGGGAATTTTATCAATTTGATTGTGTTCCAAGTTTATAGAGAAAGCATTTGTGAACTGTGCTGGCCCTCCTGCAGGGTAACTAGCGAAACAGTTACGAGATAAAGTGATACTTGTGAGCTCATTCAGACAGGAAAGGAGACCTTCAGGCAATTGAGATATAGAATTACCTTCTACATTAAATTCATCCATATGTTTACAATTGCTTAAGGTGGAAGGTATAGCAGTCAATCTATTGTAGCGTAAACCCAAGCGAGTCAAAGACTGAAGGTTTCCAATAGTTTCAGGTATATCTAGAAGATCATTGTGCTGCAGGTCCAAAGTAGACAAGTTTACACAATTTCCAATCTCCTGGGGCAAATGCTCCAAGTGATTGTGAGACACATCAAATGTGACCAAGTTCACAAGTTTTCCAACACCAGAACTCAGTTCTCTTATTTTATTTTCTCTTAAACTCAACATAGTAAGATTAGTTAGGTTGGCTATGCCATCGCAAACCACTCTGATTCTGTTGAATCGTAGGAACAAAGTTGTAAGTGAAGTAAGCTTATACACAACTTCTGGTATGTCACTGAGTTTGTTGTGACGAAGATCTAAGACCTTCAGACACCGTAAATTGGCGAGAGAATCGGGCAGGCTGGTCAGTGAATTTTCATTTAATGCCAATGTTTGAAGGTTTGTTAAGCATCCAAACTCTGCTGGTAGGGCCACCAATTTATTTCCATATAAGTAGAACTCAACCAGGTGAGTCAAGTCGCGGACATTTGGAGGCAAAGATGTGATAGATGACTTACTGAGATCGAGTCTCCGCACTCCCTCTTCTCGGCATCGCACGAACTCTTTGATAACATCGAGATCAGCTTGGATAGGCTTATTTTTCTTAGCGGTGGGCTTGGGCTTGTTGGACTCGGGATGCTTAACAGTCACCACCTTCGGCCGCGCCCCCTCGGTGTTTGTGAGTGACGCTGTCGATAATTTTTTCTCCCTCATGCCGTGACACTTCTCCCGAGGGCTCACCGTGCCGATGGAATCTAATGCTTCGGAATTTTCTCTTGAAGAATTATCTAAATTCATACCGTTTGTTTTTGTCACTGTTTAAGTTGAACCGCAAAAGTTTTTATTGGTAAATTAAAACACACTTGACATCATTTGTCATCTCATTGGATAGGCAGCAATCAATATTTTGTGAATGCTTTCCAAGTCTGATTCGAAGATTATTGCTATCTTTGTCACCACGCAGAATAAAGAAGAGCACTATATTGAATATTTGCGCATTAAATAATTTCACATGATTAGCTTCATCTATAGAAATTTAATTTAAAATAGACCTCAAAGGCTGGCGCAGATCGGGGAAAAACGTACCACTTTTTTTATCTGTTGTTTCAGATTCTTATATTTTGGCCATGTCGCTGATTCAGCAAACTTTGTCATTTTTCAAGAACGTTTTCCGCAATGACTCAAACATTATAATTTTATTTTTCCCATTAGGACTTCAAATTTTTTAAGCTTTTACATAATTTGTTTACACATCTATGAATTATGCATTTTGATATTTGATCCATCGGTCCATCCTTTGAGAAATTGTGGCAAATTACCAAAATCATAGTATATCAAAAGAAAGGATTCTAGGGTAAAGTGACTAAAATTATTAATTTACGATTTATTGACTTAATGATTAAAATTGCTAGAAAAAGAAAAGATAAACTCTATTTTACCAAAATAGCTTATTAAAAATGTTTAGTTTCCTTTCATGTCCAGTCTTGGTACTGTAAAGTGGGTTGGTGTAAAGCGCCCGTTAAAGTTGACGACTTGAACAGCTTCGAAAATATATTTTTTTTACTTGACAGTTGACACTTCACTCATTTCGCTTGTCGGTTTGTGTGAAAGCCGGATAAAACTGCTGAGTTTACAACTATTGTAAATTCTAACTTTGCTAATTAAACAGGTAAATGTTGAACATAATTAATGTCTGTGATAAATTGGTTATACATGGGTTGTTTGGGATTACAATGTACAGTTTATCATATTTATTTCAGGTTATCAAGAGGAAAGGACGCCGTCCGTGTAGTTTGCAGTTCTAAATAAAAAATCAGCAAAAATGGACAAGAGTAAAGAAAAGGAAGAACAGAGTATCATGGATAAATCCATGAGATCTGTGTTTGGTACGTAAATGTTGGAATATAGTAATTTAGAGGGATATGAATATTAGTTTCTAATGAATGTTCTTGATATTTTTAGTTGGCAATATACCATACGAAGCAACGGAAGAGAAGTTGAGAGATATTTTCAGTGAGGTTGGGCCAGTTTTGTCATTCAAGCTTGTGTTTGACAGAGAGACAGGGAAGCCCAAGGGCTATGGCTTCTGTGAATATAAAGACCAAGAGACAGCTCTCAGCGCCATGAGAAATCTGAATGGTTATGAAATTGGTGGCCGTTCCTTGAGGGTTGATAATGCTTGTACTGAGAAATCCAGAATGGAAATGCAGGCTCTCATGCAAGGTCCCCAGGTAAGTCTACAATTTGTACCAAATATAACATTATGAGTAATGTATGAATGATAAACAAACAATACATTCCACAGTGGAAGAACTTATAATAGTTTAAAGCATTAAATAAAAATATAACCAAGTGAGTAAAAAGACAAACAATATGTACATGTTTGTTGAGGCTAGTTGAATATATGATGATATACCATAGTTTGAATAATATCTAGAAATTAAAGAGAAAGAGGCCTTAGCGTGGAGCTGAACATGTGTAATTTTCTGTAAGCATGTTAGGACACACATAGCTCCAGTACAGCAGTTGTTTAAAGAGTATAGTGAGATCATATTATTGAAATACATATCATAGTTTATTTATCATAACAGTCGGACATCAGATGTTAATTTATAACTGCATGTTTAAAAATTAATAATTTTCTGTGTAGGTAGAGAACCCTTACGGTGAGGCTGTGGAACCAGAGAAAGCCCCAGAAGCCATCAGCAAAGCTGTGGCCACCCTGCCCCCTGAGCAGATGTTTGAACTCATGAAGCAAATGAAACTTTGTGTCCAGGTACAGGTTTCTTCCTCTTTACCATGATAATTTTGAAACATGAACTGATCAGACACTCACAATCAAACCAAACACAGATGTGATGTGATGTATATTGCTTATGAAATAAATAAATGAAATGAAATGAATAATAGAATTTAGTGAATTAATAATAAATTTGCAAATTTATATTACTGTGAAATCTGACCCTCTGTCATGAAATATATCATTATGTTTAATTCCTCAGAATAATCCAACAGAGGCCAGAAATATGCTCCTGCAAAACCCACAGTTGGCATATGCTCTCCTGCAAGCTCAGGTCATCATGAGAATAGTGGATCCTGCCACTGCTGTTGTAAGTATGGAAGTTTTAATGAGTATATTTAGGCATTTTCTGGACTGTGAGTGATTCAAATTCTTGTGGAAAGCCCATAATGTGACTTATTTTAAGCCAAACCTCATTGTATCTCAGTAGATTGTGAATTTGATTGGGCTTTATAAGCAATGATAAAATTATACAAATGCGAAACCACCCCACCTCGGACGTTAGGTGATCTTGGTCGTTTTCTTTGGTATATGACATCTAATATTTATAAAATTATACAACTTTATCAAGAAAAATTATGGTGGTTATGGAGAAAACAACCAATGATTTTTTTACTGCAGAAAGTTACCAAACTCTACATCTTAAAGCTTAACTGAGACAACTCAGACTGACAAAAAAATAGTTTGTCGCTTTCTGCAAAACTATGGTCATATATTATTGTTAATATACATTTTTTTGTCTTTATTCAAAATGAAAAGTAGGAAGTTTTCTTTTTTACCATAGATTTGTGACAAGCCTTTGTTCGTCACCACAAAAATTTTGTGACAAAATGTGATTTCAGAGTATGCTACATCCAAGCAATCCAGTGCCTCCAGTCATTCACCCTGGTGACAAGGTACCTCTGCCGAACCCATACATGCCCAACATGTCCAATATGCCACCTTCAAGTAAGCACCAACATTTGACTTTTACTACTAGCTTTAGATATGGTGATGGTATACTAATTCTCATATTAGGTTACAGAAATTTATGATTAGTTAGTACAAATGTTTCAATTAGAAAGCTGAGCCATTCAAGAGTTCCAACTTCGAATCGTTATAAAGATATTTGTGAATGATGAATACAAATGAAAACTATTGAGTGTAACCTAAAGCAAAGGGTCCTTTGTAAAATAATGCCTATCTGTTTGCCAGAAACCTCAAAGATACACTTCCATAAAATATACTAAAGCTGATTTAAGGCGTCAAACGGTATACTATATTATTTTTTTCCTTTACCCACACAGACCCACAACCACCGCCGCTGCTGGCAAATCCAGTGCCGCCACCGTCTAACCAATATAACCGTAAGTACAGTATAATTGACATTAGCATCATGTTTTAAAAGATTGCCCAATTACAAAACTAATGCTCTACTTGGTCATACTATATCTATTTATACTATGAAGTCCTATTATAAGTTTGCCATTTCGATTTCAGTCAAAATTAATCCAGACCTCTCTTCTGACATATTTTTTAATCATGCTCGAAAATATTTGCTTTGGTTGTAATTAGAAAGTCCTATAATCGTGTTTGCAAACGAGAATATTAATATTTACAAAAAATATGATAAAATAAAAAAGTGTTTGGTTTGATTGTGAGTGTCTGAAAAGGAGTTATTCAGTTCACGGTCATAAAATACGTTTTAGATGAGGCTATGAGAAGAAGAGGTTGTTCCTGGAATTTCATACAACTCTCGGCCTATTTATATTGATTGTATGTGCTGCTTGTAAGTACGGACGAGACGGTAATCGCTTACGATCAAGTGATACGTCTGCTCGTTTGCCTCCAATTACATAAAAAAGAGTTAACAGAACTGCAAGTTACAAAGTAGTTCCACTTAAGCCTTTCCTGGTCTTCATCCTTAGGTTCACTTGTCCAAAATAGCAGTTTCCGTGAGAAAATGCTCCAGTTAGGTACTGAAGAAAACCCTCAAATCTATGGAGATTTGAGGGTTTTCTTCAGTACCTAACTGGAGTATTACTGGAGCTGTCAGCAAAATCTTTTTTTATTTCCATTTCACATAAATTGTGGCCCAGTGCGAACTATAAGGGCGCACTCAGAAGATACATTGCAACCCGCCTGGTCTTGCTTTTTGGTGCTGATATTTTTTTTACCATTATTGAGTAATAATGCTCGGTTTAGGAGATAGGTCATCAGAATAGTTTATTGCCTATTACTTGTCTTTCATTACATGTTTGAGAATAGCACTAGATATAACTCGGCGGGAAATAGGGTTGCCTGCCTTAGACCTATACCGTTCGTCAGTAAAAACTAGGGTTGCCAACTAAAGATCACAGATATGCGGGATATTCGCGAATTAATTGCGGGACTTGGCTGTAAAATGCGGGACGGGAATGACATTAACATTAAAAAATAATGCTTAATTTCAGATCGGTTAAATGGATGCACAGTTATACACGTTCAGTACACGGTGCTCGCAGGCTATGGTCGCCGTCGTCGCGTTACATTCAAATTAACATGTCGTAATCTTAAATGCTTTCACTTACGTATTCATATTTATTATTATTTTAGTATTTTCAGTTTAGTATCCCCTGAAAAGCGGGACAACTGGCGTCCCGCGTGAACCCTTTGCGGGACCCATACTTTAGGGCTCCAGAAACGGGACGTCCCGCATATAGCGGGACAGTTGGCAGCCCTAGTAAAAACCCTAAAAGTTTGAATAAAATATTACCTCAAAAGTTTATTCATCCATATGTCGTCATCCGGTAAACCACTTCGTCCCTGCGTTTGACCAAAGGCAGGGACGAAGTGGTTTACCGGATGACGACATATGGATGAATAAACTTTTTAGGTAATATTTTCTTCGGTAAACCACTTCGTCCCTGCCTTTGACCAAAGGCTGGGACGAAGTGGTTTACCGGATGACGACATATGGATGAATAAACTTTTTAGGTAATATTTTCTTCAAACTTTTAGGGTTTTACTGGTTGTTACTCAACCCTCGTTGTACTAATCAGAGATCGGATATAATGTGCATCATTGTTCGCAATAATATGGACATGACTCAAAAGTTGAATAAATGAATAATTAAACGATCAAATTCTTGAAATTTGATTCCAAAGCTTTAAGTTGAATATTTACAAAGGTTTTCATAGTTACCGGCGTCAAATAGGTAATTTTCTGAAAATGATTAAATGATCCATATTATTGCGAACAATGACGCACATTTGCCCGATCTCTGGTAGTAATATACCATGGCGTAACTCCGCAGCCCGGCCGCCGCCCGCAATGGCGGACATCGACCTGCGCGGCGCTCGCGCAGCTGCGCCGCCGGCGCTGCTCGACCAGGACATGCGCAGCCTGCCCCCCATGCCCCACCCTGTACCACCGCCCATGCAGGACAAGTATGTATCGACACAATCTGCTCGACCAGGACATGCGCAGCCTGCCCCCCATGCCCCACCCTGTACCACCGCCCATGCAGGACAAGTATGTATCGACACAATCTGCTCGACCAGGACATGCGCAGCCTGCCCCCCATGCCCCACCCTGTACCACCGCCCATGCAGGACAAGTATGTATCGACACAATCTGCTCGACCAGGACATGCGCAGCCTGCCCCCCATGCCCCACCCTGTACCGCCGCCCATGCAGGACAAGTATGTATCGACACAATCTGCTCGACCAGGACATGCGCAGCCTGCCCCCCATGCCCCACCCTGTACCACCGCCCATGCAGGACAAGTATGTATCGACACAATCTGCTCGACCAGGACATGCGCAGCCTGCCCCCCATGCCCCACCCTGTACCACCGCCCATGCAGGACAAGTATGTATCGATACAATCTGCTCGACCAGGACATGCGCAGCCTGCCCCCCATGCCCCACCCTGTACCGCCGCCACAGACAACATAACCTAAAGACGTAGCTTTAGACAATTATTTCATTTAAACCGATGCTGCCAAAAATGCTGAGGTGCGGGCGGCGTAACATGAGCTAACTGTGTTGTGATTCGTCGTTTCAAGGTCAATGAGGTGTAAAACAAAAATGTCCGCCGGTCGCTAGTGAATTCCGAATGTCGATAAAAGTATCGATGGTTGCAATGTCTATCGCTTTCACAATTCGATATTTGTTAGTGACTTACCGACAAAACCGTAAATCCATATCCGTACTAATGCATACCATAAATGCGAAAGTATGTCTGTCAGTTTACTGCGTCTACACGCTTAAATCGCTGAACCAATTTAGATGAAATTTTGAATGGAGGTTATTTACGACCCGGGAAAGGACATACGATATTTCATTCATCATCATCATTATCATCATCATCCCCGAAGATGAAGACATATTATGATACTAGCTTATGATGCTAGCTTGAAATGCATTTTATATAAAAAAAAATTGTACTGTCTCTCTGCTGTGTCTTCATCTTCACATTTAAACCGGTTTAGATGAAATTTGGAATGGAGATAGTTTAAGACCCGGGAAAGGACAAAGGATAGTTATTTTATCATCATCATACACGCAGACAAAGTTGCGGTCAAAGTTGCGGATTTATCACTATATATCTTTTCTGAGACATTAAATAAAACAATTTTACAAAATACACTTTTATTTGTATAATCATTAACTCGTAGTTACCAAGTTACCAAAAAACTACCATTAAAATACGTTGTATATAAAATTCGTCTATTATTCGTTTTTGCTAATTTGAAATATTCCGGTTTAAAGTGCCGAGAACATATCACACTGATAGGAGCAGGAAACCAATCATGTGACCGTTTTGTAGCATTCATCCACATTTCTTTCATGTTTGGGCATTTAGAGAAGATACACAATATTATTTAACATAATAGTGTTTTTGAAAATCATACTTCTACACTTTACACTAAACCAGCATTTATTTGAGGATAATTGAATATAATCGTAATATCTTATCGATAGTAAACAGACTGCAGGCATAGACATCACTAGTTCGGATACGGAGACTCCACCGCAGAGTCTGTTGCTTGGTACGATTGAGAATTTAAAGATTTTAATTTATCTTTAGTTACCTTATCGATAGTAAACAAACATACTCTACGGTCATCCCTAGTTCAGACGGCCTACCTGCTCGTTACGCTAGACAAGGAGGGAGTTATACTTCGTGCAAAGTATTAGAAAGAGACTTTGTAAAAAGACATCAACGAGCGCACTAGATTTTATGCTTAAACTATTTTTAATTTTAATTGAAATTTATAAAAAAATGCTCACTTGTGAAACGAAATACCATCTTTTTGCACACTAGATGTTTTTGTATCCTTGCCACACAATTTCACGCAACAGTAATGCATTTTGCATGACGTAAATCACGTTAAAACTTTCGTAATTATCTCATGAACGCCGGCCGCAGACTGAAGTTAGCAATGGAGGCGTGGCTCTAATATCGAGTGAATTCACCGTATGCGTGACAGAGGGGGTCGCCCTGCTATGCTACGTCTTGAGGTTATGTTGTCTGTGACCGCCGCCCATGCAGGACAAGTATGTATCGACACAATCTAATCCTGGGTGGGTCGTATAGGGGGGGAGGGGGTCCAAGAAAACATTACGAAAGATCACGTTAGGGGAGGGGGCGGGGTACAAGGAGACACCACGTGTAACTTGAATGAAAAAAATAGCCGAAAAAACCTCGCATGATTTATGCACGAGCCCTTAATCGTCAATCGTAAACGAAAGGCAGCTAACTGTCTTTGTCGCACCAATATGAAAGAGTGACAGAGAGGGAAAACTACGATACAACTTAGCTAAGCATGCTGACCCAAAATAGGAACTTGTCATATAATAGTAACATTGAAAGTCTAATTGTACGACAGATGCTGCAATTTCACTTTCAATGGTACTATGACAAGTTCTTATTGTGAGACAGGATTCCATTTTGTCGATTGTGCAGTACGTACGTATAGTGAAGGAATTTTCACATTTCGGACTTGTCACAAAGACAATAATGTCACTAGGAACCTCATCTTCTTGTCAGTATGACAAAGTACGAAATAGTACATAAATGGGACTGATGTCCCACATTCATAATATAATAACACTTTTCTCAAACTTGCATTGAATTCAACCGGGAAGTACCATGTTGCTGGTTCGATTAATGAACTTAATATGTTATAGAATTTCATACTACTTTGCCTATCCCGTTTCAGTGATCATGTTGCCACGGCCATGTGGCGCTGGCGTCGCGCACGGCCCCAATAGGCAGTAGATTGTAGATTCGTTATTTGCTGCTACTAGATATAACATGGACGTCTAACGCCAGCTCAAAAATGCCTCAAACAACAATTGTTCAATTGTGCCAAGATGGGCAGGACATAGCGCTTTTCTTAACACCGCGCATGTGTTTATAGAATACTAGCGACCCGCCCCGGCTGCGCAAGGGTACTATACCTACATAAAAACCTTCCTCTTGAATTACTCTACCTATTAAAAAAATCTCATCAAAATCCGTTGCGTAGTTTTAAAGATTTAAGCGTACAAAGGGACATAGGGACAGAAAAAGTGACTTTATTTTATACTATGTAGTGATAGCCAATCAAAACTTTGATGGACCACAGCATGGCCTATGATAGTTCACTGCTGGACGTAGGCCTCTCCTATTAACTATGCGCATTAGGAGGTAAATGCCCTTAATCACCACGCTGGGCAAGCGGATTGGCGATCGCAGTAATGTGTGTGTCCAACTGTCCACTATGATGACGCTGCTGCCCATCATCAATCTTTTATCAAATAATGGTAAGTGACACTTAAATCCCTTAGTCGGCTCTTACGACACCCGCAGGAGGAGTTGGGGTGGTGACAAATGTATTCTTACTGCCGTCACCACACGGCACCAATCACAACTATTTGTTATTTAAACTCATTACCATGATGCATTGAAGAGGGGGTGACACTCGTCAACAAAAATTCAGGATCACTTTTGAAAGTCAATTTAGTATGGCGTGCGGCTTCCATGTTTTATTTGTTTGTAGGTACTGTGAAATTGACCGATTTTTGTTTATTTCATTGCAAGTTTGAGAAAAGCTTTAATCTTTGCGTCGCCTTGAAACCAAACTTTGCAGAGTATCTTTATCCGGCCGAGCGTAGCGATACCTACTCAGCCTGCCAAGTGTGGTTTCCCGGCGTTTGTCAAATGTCAAATGTCCCGTTGGTACAACGGACATAGAATAATAGCATATTACTACACGTTGTCAAATATGGCAATAGCATATTACTACACGTTGTCAAATATGGGTTATGAGGAGCCCTGTGTAAAATGTGCTATACTTTTGCCCAAGAATTGGCAATGTTGAATTTATCTTTAAATTAGTAGCCTAAGTAAATCAATATCTGTGGTAAATGGTTGAATGATTAATCTTACAATTGATGTTTCTGTCCCAAGTTGTGCCCCCCTTGTGGAAACACAAGAAATGTAAGTTGTACCTTGCTCTAAAGTTGTACTTTAAATAGTACCATAATATATTTTGTTTCTTGAAGGTTTATTTGGAATTGCCTTAGATAATATGTTTTAAGCGATAAGCGGTTATTTTACATGTTCGCTGGAATCTATTATAGTCAATTTTTATATTTATAACTTCTAAGATAGATAACTTGTACAGTTAAGGACGACTGGCCTTAAAATAGCTTCCATAGCCTAGTTTGTAGTGTCCCTGCCTACGAAGCTGGTGGTTCTGGGTTCGAGTCCCGGCGAGGACATTGTTTATGTATTTATTTATCACAAATATTTGTTTCTTGGCCGTGGCTGTCTATTTATTTATGTATCTTTGTGTAACTGTCAAGGTGACGAACATTCGCTATTCTAACCCCCCACTCTACGAAATTCGATCGTTACACAAAACGTGATTGGTTGATTTCGTAGAGCGGTGGATAGAACAGCGAATGCTCTTTTGGTCTGAATGCACCTTTATATTATATCGTCGCTTGGTATCCACATACCAAGTTTTAGTTGAGCTTACCGTGGGACTAGGTGGATTTGTGCACTAATACATGGAAAATAACCGTACCGTAGACGTCGCATGGCTGTGCACTCATATTATAAGCCTTAGCCCATCGGTCCATGATGATACCCCCAGTATCACTTCAAAGATAGAATTAAATCCACTAGTCGCACGCTAACCGCTCTTAGGTACTAGAGCCTTCAACCGTTAAATTCGATGCACAATTAAATTACTCAGATTATACTGAATGTATTTACCCTTTGACCGCCACACTCGGCCATAGACGACAACGGAAAAACGTGACTACGACGCCAATGACGGCACTGGCTTACGCCAATACATACGCGGGACGCCGTAAAGTTCAATTTCGCATAAATAATCGCGTACGCGTGGCGTCTGAAGCTCGGCATATTCCTTCGCCGTCTGGCGGTCAAAAGGTTAAACTCGACACAGTATAAACTTAACACGTTCGACGCCGGTAACACAGCGTGTGTGACCAACAAAATCTGATTCCTATGCCAGTGACACACATACGTGATTAGAGTAACCTTATTCTAATGCCAGTAGCATAAATCAAGTTCTTCCTCCTATGCCAGTGCCACGGAAATACGACCGTTTTTGACACAAGTGCTGTGTCGCTGGCATAGGAGTACAATCTGTTCGATCACACATGCGTGTCAATGGCATAGGAGTTCTATCAGATAATTTCGATCGGCATAGTATTAGCACTTAGTGAAACAGTACTGGAGGCGAACGTGTTAATGTAATGAATGTTTGTCAGCTCGTACCCGCGGGACCCGCGCTTGTCCGGCGGCTTCAACTCGGACCCGCGCGTGAGAAATGACCCGCGCACGCAGCCTAAAATGCCGCCACGTGAGTATCAATACTGTACTGTCAAGTGCATAGATATTACAATAAAATCATCATCATAGCCGAAACACGTCCTCTGCTGAACATAGGCGCCACTCGCATCCAGCGGACACCTGTATTTTTACACTTGCCTGTATCTATAGTAATGATTCATAGTTTGTTTATCCTCGTCCTGCCCGTATACTAAATTAGAGCTTTTGAAATTGAAACCTAATGAGTTCGAAAATATAACCGCCTTTCTTTTGTTCTAAACAATCGAATATGTCCTTTATAAATCACATTGGGCAGGACGAGGTTAAAACATATGTCGGACAAATAAAAATATGCGTTAGTTTTTAATAAAACGTCCCACTTTGTCGCTTACCATAAAGACGAGATTTCCTTGTATCTTCATATGAATAAACTGACAAAGCGGCTTTATGGCAAACAACAAAGTGGGATGTTTTACTAAACTCACTTACATATGTGATTTACATGGTAGCTATACAGCATTAGAAGGGAGGGAGTAAAGCAAACTATTGTATTCACATATTTCGCGTGACAAAGCCATTTGATTTTTCGGCCACTGGGTAGCTTCCATTCCAATGCTTGATTCATTTCTACCCGCATATTCACACGACTCATCATACTTACTTATTATTGTACCTGCCTGTTTTTTGTTTACAGAAATGCCGCCAGGAATGCCGAGCGTCGCTCAGGCTAGAACTATA
Organism: Thaumatotibia leucotreta; assembly: GCA_025490895.1. NCBI lineage: Eukaryota > Metazoa > Arthropoda > Insecta > Lepidoptera > Tortricidae > Thaumatotibia > Thaumatotibia leucotreta. Next base: position 11,237 of record JALPQI010010142.1, on the reverse strand, counting down.
CAGGGCATTCCGTCAGGAGCTTCTGATCAAGAAAAGGTACACTTTGATATTTCCTTTTTATTCACATATACAGGATGGTCCAAACCTTGACGTCAAAAAATTTTTTTTAGATTCCTCACGTCATGAGCTATCAGAATATACCCCATGTATGTTAGCCGATTTTTTGTAGTTTTCGAGTTATGAATTTTTGAAATTTTTTTTTTGAGAAATTCTGGAATGAAGAAATTTATTAATAAAAAAAAGTTCTGGGGTTTTTAACTACTTTATTTTTGTAAAAGTATTACTACAAATAAAGCATTTACTGACAAAAAAAATAGCGTCCTCACTTTGATACAAGTAGGATAAAAAAATACTAAATTCAAAATTTTACGCTAAAAATGCATCAAAATACCATTAATGTACGTAAATAAAAAAATAAAACATATCCCAAGGAATTTTCGTATTCTAAAGACCGCCCTAGACCTTGAGCCTTCGTAAAAGTAAAAAAAAGTGATACTTAATGATGAGGATTTTTCGGAGTAGTCGGTCAAGTAAACTTAAAAAAGCTTAAAATTTTAAAGTAGTTAAAAATGACTTGAATAACTACACAAATTGAGTTTTCGTGGTATTTTCTATCTTTGTTTATTGATAAGAATAACAAAACAGACGAAATTTTACTTTATTTTTAAATTAAAAATTTAGAATTTTTTTTAAGTTTATTTGACCAACTCCGAAAAATCCTCATCATTAAGTATCACTTTTTTTTTGCTTTTACGAAGGCTCAAGGTCTAAGGCGGTCTTTAGAATACGAAAATTCCTTGGGGTATGTTTTATTTTTTTATTTACGTACATTAATGTTATTTTGATGCGTTTTTAGCGTAAAATTTTGAATTTAGTATTTTTTTATCCTACTCGTATCAAAGTGAGGACGCTAATTTTTTGTCAGTAAATGCTTTATTTGTAGTAATACTTTTACAAAAAGAAACTAGTTAAAAAACCCAAAACTTTTTTTTTATTAATAAATTTCTTCATTCCAGAATTTCTCAAAAAAAAATTTTCAAAAATTCATAACTCGTAAACTACAAAAAATCGGCTAACATACATGGGGTATATTCTTATAGCTCATGACGTGAGGAATCTAAAAAAAAATTTTTGACGTCAAGGTTTGGACCACCCTGTATATAAGATTCTGATCGTTGTCATATGATAGAGAGGCGATCACTGTAAAATGTTATTAAAATGCGAGCACTGTATTTTATTCGATTTTTAACCATCAAGTCGGTTTGCTAGACTATAATAAATTTAATTAAATCAGACTTCAGTGTAATTTTCAAAGTTCAAGTTGATTAAAGTACAACATAGAAGTTTGTAATATAGTGGCAGCAATTTGGCAGTAGAAAAGGCGGCAAATTTAAAAAATGTAGGTGCGTATTGTTGATAGCAATAGGGACTTTGAATTTGTCGCCTTTTTTACAAAAAAATGACGTAAAATGTTGTTTAATTAAATACCTAATTATGTACAGACCCACACCCATCTTGCAGCCTTAGTTGTACTCTGATAAGCATTGCCAACTTTGCTACGATTAGGGTGTCTTCTGTATGGTTGTCCCTGCACATTTATTCATTTTCATCACACTTGCTCGTAAATCCTGGTTGTATAAGCAGGCATTCATGAACGTAATGAGCTATATTATGCCCATGGTCATAATGACTTTTTTTTAATTTTCATACAACATTACGTCGCACTAGCGCGCGGCGGCGGCGGCGCGCGCTGCGCCGGGACTTCTGTTATAAAAATGATAAAAAGACATCCCTGTTTTTGAGAAATGATTTAGACCATTTTAGAGTACTTTTGTGAAAATATATTGTTTTATTTACTTTTTTGCCTCACAGGTGCGATGAAAAACATTGTGTGTGCCACGGGCGGTACAAGAATTATGAATTTCTTATTTACCGCCCTTAATACACAATATACTATTATAACATTTTTTTCGCAGGCGGCGCTGATAATGCAAGTACTGCAGCTCTCAGACGAGCAAATCGCGCTGTTGCCGCCCGAACAACGCGCCAGCATTCTCATGCTCAAGGAGCAAATCGCCAAGAGCACGCAACAACGCTAAATCATTCTCAGTATACACCGTGTTTTTTTTATTCCGTTAAATTTAACAGGCTGCTTGGTACATTAATTGGAGCTACCTGGTATATAGCTTTTAATCGAATTCGAAAAAAAAAAATTGTTTCGTTTTCATACATAATAAATGAAATGGTAAGTGTGAGAGAACCTTAATAACACAAAAGTTAATTTCAGGTGACTGACGGCACATGTCAAAATAAGTAGCAATAGGATGTAATAAAGGTTGCAATACACTTGTTCAGTCATTAAACTTATTTTTTTTATAACTCAATAACAGTAAGAGTTAAGATACTAGTTTCTTAGAGAAATCAATTCTTTTTGACCTAAATAATCTTCCCTTTAATTTAACGGAAATCAATAAAAACACTGTGTATAATAACCCCCTTATTCATAAACGTTTGTTAACTTAACAAGCCGCTAATAATTGTTTGTCCCTTTCGGTCTTAACAATGTGTCCATAAGAGCAAAACGGACAAACAATACTTAGCGGCTTGTTAAATTAGCAGACGTTTGTGAATAAGGAGGTAAGACTAGTAATAAAATACTAACCCCATTTATAAACGCCTTACTAATTTAGCAAGCCGCTAAGTATTTGCTTGTCCCTTTCGATCATATCAATATCTATAAGGCCGGAAGGGACAGACAATTGTCAAATTAGAAGACGTTTATGAATAAGAGGGTAAGTTCCGCATCTATTGTATTATTTAGGGAAGCTGGAAATTTAGTTTTCATGTTTTCCTTCTCTCTGTAAGAGCGTACATTTAGTACTGGTTTGAAAATGTTTTGATCGGATAAATTATTCGATTATTTATGAATCGAATTATATGGACGCTCCATCGCTGAACATTATTTTATTTCTAGAGAATGTGTGTAATGTAATAAATAACATTTTAGAAATAAAGACTATACAACAACATTCGTGTGTTTTTTTGTTGGAAACTTTAACTCATTACCTAATTGCATATCAAAACCTGAATAAACACAATATTTATAATTGATTATACAGTCAACCAAAAAATAGTACATTTCGATGCAAGTGCAAAATAGTACATTACGACACAACACACAACTCGTGTCGATTTTTTTAGTACAGATGGTGTACTTTTTAGGCTCTAGTGCGAGAAGTGGGTCATTTTACGTCAGGTCCAAAACTTCGGAGGGCCATCTGTACTAAAAAACGTCGTACGAGACACTTGCTAAAACGAAATTCGAAACGAGTGGCGATGTTTTTAAACACGACCGATAGGGAGTTCATGTTTTTCGCACTAGTGTCGTAATGTACTATTTTTCGACGAGGGTGAAAATTGGATCCCGAGTGAAACGAGGGCGACAATCACCCGAGTTAAAAAGAAGTTTTTACACGTGTATTCAACGACTTTTTTCATAACAAGTGCCTTAAAAAGAGAAATTGACACACGTGAAGCGTACGCAAAGTTTACTTTTCCGCACTAGTTAGGAAAAAGTTTTTTATATTTCGTCATCGTAGAGTCGAAAAATGGTAGGTACTTTTGGCTGATGGTACATTCAACAAAAAATGTGGTCTACCACTTTTCGACTGTTCAGTGGTAATAAATTCGAAATGTTAATAAAATACATTTTACAATGCATATGTTGAGAAAGTGTGCTTTTTAAACTCATGTACCGAAGGATAGAAGGTGACACTTATCCGTCCGTGCAATAATGAAATTTCATTGTACTTTTCGACACTGTCCAGTTGGTATTGTGGAGATTCGCACGATCTTCATTTGTTAAATCAAGTAAGTATTAGGCACTGGTCTCATGGCGGTACTCGCCGAGCTATCAGCTATTACCGCCGGGCGAGTATCGCCGTGTCTCTTTTATTTACACGGGAGTGCGTATCTTTTGTTCGTGTTTATAGCCGATAGTTCATAGCTTAGTAGCTGGCGGTGAGACCAGTGCCTTAGGCTATGCCGGCAGAAACAAGTTGCGGTATCCATTTTATACTAAACTTAGCTTTAACATTTAGGTTTTTTTAATTTTGAACACTGTTAATTTGTTGCAATAAATATTATCTACTAAGTATTACTAAGCCTGTTTTTTGTTATCTCGCATATGGTGAGAAAAGTATAATTATACCTCGGGAATAAAACTGTTTTTGTCTTAGGCGCTTGAATCCCTCACTGCACTCGGTCTTGCTGTGCTCGGGAGTAAAACTGGGAGTCCTTCGTTACGTTCAGGATTCAATGTCGCGCCCGTGTCATAAAACAGTGCTTTATCGCCTTGGTGTATAATCTACTATTAAGTTTGTAACTAACTGGATCGATATAATCTACACGAATATGATGACATGTCGCCTACACACGGGTTATAATCGTTTTTTATTTTACGTGCCTGACCTCCAGTAGTTATTATATAAGATAAAAAGTAAAATGTTTTGATTACTAATAAAACATCAATTAGGTACTTTTAACAAAATTGCGAGATAACGTATCATAGTGTTATGTTATGGGTCATAATGATTATTTTTTATTATCGGTAGTACGTGATGCGTTTATCGTTGTTATATCAGTTGGGAACGCAATCTTAAATTCGGGATGGGTGATTTGCCATTTGACCAGTAGCCCTTCATCGGATCACAGTAGGAGTGAAGTATAGGTAACATTGTTTTTTTCTGAAGAGCGCGCGAAACGGCGTGTACCTAATAATCATAAATGTTAATGAATAGAGTGAAACAATTCGATTTTCGCTTTACCAAATAAAGTAAATCAAATACATAAAGTAGGATAGTATACTATTTATCTGCTACGACTGTTATTATCTAATAGCTGATTTTTCAATCACCAAATAAATCTAACCGTTAATTAAAATTATCACCATCCTTTTCTCAAATAGTCAGTTGAAAAAGGACAGAGCTAATTTTTCAAGTTTTCCGCTTTTTTCAGTTTTTCTACTAACTGAAATGATGAGTTACCATTAGATATTTTATTTTTACTTAAAATTAACGAATGTAATGTAAATCAACAATTTTGTGGAGAGAATTGAATAAAAAAACTGAATATATTCTTAAAGTTGAATACCATTCATTACGAACTTTATGAGTGAATGCGACACGCGACCACGATTAGTTGTTTTGGGTATCGTCACTTGTTTTGGGGCGAGTATTGAAGTTTTCTTTCATTTTCATTTGTCATTGTCAGTGTCAGTGGTGTCAGTAGTGTCAATGTCAGTCGCCTCTTGCGACTGCGCATCGCATTTTCTTCTTCTATTTCTATGCGTAGTTAAAAATAAAGCGCGTCTCGGACAAGTTGATTTCGAGCTCTATGACTTTGCATATTTGTTGAGCACAGTGTTTCGCTTTACTTAATTAACAACACACGCGCCTAGTACGCCGTTAATTATTTATTTTAAGTTTGGTATGTCGCATAAATTAAGTTTCTTATCTTCAAAATAAATTCTGTAAAAAGTTTACCTGTGTTTCGCAGTTTTAACAATATTTTGCGCCGTTATGATAGTGTTTAATTTTTAATGCAATTTAAAGATTGAGCCTTTTACTTTCAGTTGATTGAAATAAAATGAAGTTTGCGCTTTTTTTATACGCGACGCTGTGTCTGTTTAATTTCTACGTGAACGGCAAATGGACTGCTCGAGAGACGGCGAATGAGATTCCTACTCGCACTCCATATAAATATGGGGCTGATCCACCCCCACACACCGAGCTGGTTGCTATGGCTAGATATACTCTTCATAATGCAGGTATGTACTGTATTATAATTATACCCTTTGGAATGGTTGTAGGTACCGCAGTAAAAGATATGTTATAAAAAAAATCTCGAAAATTGACCATGGATTTAAAATATTAAAATTACTTTCATGTAGAAAAACACTAATTAAGTATGATAATGAGCTTCTAAATTATATAAAGCAATTCCTTTTCAGACTGGGCTTCCATCGCAACTGTCTCAGTGCTGCCTGCTATTGAAGGATTCCCATTCTCTAATGTGAAATCGATTGCTGATGGTTATATCAAGAATTCAACTGGGATACCTTATTTCTACATGTCACCATTAGATTTTACTGCTAAGGATTTATCGGTAAAGTATATCTTGCAATAATTTTTCTGTGCCTAATTATTGCTTTTGAGCTACTTTAATTTTAGTTTAAGTATAAAATTATCCTTATGACCTTCGTTTTGCAAAATTCCCTAATTAACCATGTCCTGTTTTTTAGATAAACTTATATTATAATCAGCTTGTTACCTACAGTTTGTTTTTCCTTAGTTACTCACACAGGATATTTTGCAGCTACATTATAATTAAAATTATGTCTGAGACTTGAAAGTTGGGTTGGGATTCAAAATTACAAGAATTTGGATTGAAAATATTTATATTGGAAGGAGTAATGGTACTGCTGGTTGATCTATTAATTTGCACTTTTATAGGAAAACCATTATTTTACTGATTTCATTTGTGCATATATACAGGCTGTAACAAACTTAGTAGTGATTCATTTAAGGGCCCATTTATTACCCTAATGTCACTAAAGTAGCAAGAAAATAATAGTACATTTCAATGCAACAGCAAAAAATTTTTTTTTCAACGACGATGAATGTTGGGTGAATGTCGGCCGTGTGGTGACGGCATTAAGAATACATTTGTCACCACCCCAACTCCTCCTGCGGGTGTTGTAAGAGTCGACTAAGGGATTTAAGTGTCACTGACCATTGTACAAGATTGATGATGGGCAGCAGCGTCATCGTAGTGGACACATTACTGCGATCGCCAATCCGCTTGCCCAGCGTGGCGATTATGGGCATTTACCTCCTAATCCGTCTATACGCATAGTTAATAGGAGAGGCCTACGTCCAGCAGTGGACTAACATAGGCTGATGTTGATGATGATAATGATGATGATGATGATGAATGTTGGAGCCCGAGTGAAACGAGGGTGACAATCGCCCGAGTTAAAAAGAAGTTATGACACGTGTATCGAACGACTTTTTTCATAACAAGTGCCTTAAAAAGAGAAATTTACGCACGCGAAACGTGTAAAGTTTACTTTTCCGCACTAGTTAGGAAAAATACATTTTCTATGAGGTTCCTATTTGGACGAATGAAAACGAAATTTTTATCGCGATTTTTTTTTGGTCTCCTAATCGTAATATGATACTGAATGGGCCCTTACACGCATCACAACTATTTTTATTACATCCTGTATAGTGATTATACAGTGAATAACTTTTATGTTTAGAAAAACAACCGCGCCACAGTACTCGTAAGCTTAGAAGAAACAAGATACTGCGAGAGCCAGCAATGGGATCCTGAAGATCCTCGCTGCACAAGACTGATGCTGACAGGTATCATGAAAAAGGTATGCATTTATAACCAATATCCGCATCATCATACACTTTCATAATAAAAAATAGAACTTTGTTTAAAATCATATAACATAACTTATTTGCGATTTTCATTTTACAAGCCGTAAGGTATTTCAGATAGTTGAAGTATATTATCATTAAAGGGTTGTTCTCTCGGCGTTTGAACCGCTTTCATTACCTTCCTTACATTTATTCTAAAGTGAGCCAAAATAATGACTATATTTCAATCGCGATTGTATTGCACAGGGTACTATAGTATACAGTTTTATCAAATCACTATTATTGTGGCTCATTTGTCCAGAATATGTGAGGAGGGGAATGAAGGTTGAAACGCCAAGAGAACAACCCTAAAATACATTATGAATATTTTTGCAAAATTGTATAGGTAAGTCTTCAAGTAATAATATAATCTAAAAACTTGAGATAGCAAATCATAGTGCCTTGGTAGTTAAGTAAAAGCCTGTACTACAACTACAGTATGAGTTTTAAATTTCATTTATTCCTTGCAGTAAATTCATACATTGGTATAAATAGTCAGGTTTCTGGATATTTTGTCTTTGTGCAGCATACACCTGCAATCACAAAAGAAATATAATCTGTCTAGTACTTTTTGCACACCCTGTATATTAGACATTGCAGTTGGGTTGCATTCCGTCTATACCGGCCCTAAAGGCCGGGCCACACCAAATGTATCTTAGGCATACCATTTTGCTGACACGCACGCGTGCACGCCACGCAAGCGGTATGTCATCTAATATGACATTCACATACGCTACAACACGCACGCCACGCACAGTCGCACACGCGCACATACACTTGCTGGACACGCATCTGGTGTGGCTTGACCTCAAGTTTAGTCATTCATTTTTAAAATATGTACCATAATCATTGGGCTCATGGCTGGATTTAGGAGAGGGGGGGGGCAACCGGGGCTACAGCCCCGGGGCCTCCACGAAAGAGGGGCCCCCACAATAGAGATTTCAAAAAGAAAAAAACCAACTTCCAACTAAGTAGTAAAGACTAGTAAAAATTTTTTTTTGAGTATTGATAGTGATCTACTCCGGGAACTGGATTTCAGCAAAATTATCAACGATTTTTCGGCAAAAAAACTAGGTAGGTTCGTTACGCTAAAATTTAATTTGAGATAATTCTCATTTCCGATTATATTTATATGTTTGTTAAATAATGAAATAATCTGTACTTGTTTCCATAAAAAAAAAAAATTATTGAAAAACTTAACTGAAAAATATTGTCTACTTTATTTGGAAAATAATTGGGGGCTAGGGGGCCTCCACTCCTTTATTGCCCCGAAGCCTCTTAACCTCTAAATCCGGCCCTGATTGAAATGAAATGAAATGTATTAATGTATGTGGAGATTGGGTTACATTTGCAGTTACAGTTGCTATATTTTAAAAGAATCACCAATTTCTACCTTTTCAGGCGTACATACGTTTAACATGCTACGCCACTAATAATTCACACTGTTATTTACAAAATATTATCTATTATATTATATTGGGCTTAGCATAGGATTAGTGCGACAATATGTCGCCGCGAGATAGAGTATCCATCCCTCTTTTATTCATATAGTTAGTAAAAGATGGAAAATCTATCTCGCGGCGACATACTGACATACCAATCATGTGCTAAGCATACATAAGTGCACATCCATAATCGATTAGATATAAACAACAATAGCTGTCTGGGTGAACGGCCTAATAGAACCTTCCAGATGGGTCCTTTTATGTATCTTATCTAGTGTACCTAATATGAAGGAGGCTCAGTCTAACCGCAGCATTATCGACAGGTCAAGGAGGGCACCCCCGAGTACACTTTCGCAAAAGGCGCCTTGTTCGAGCGGCATCCGGCTATGGCCAACTTCCCTTCCGGTGTGTATTTCGTTTTATCGTGTAGTTATAAAAGGTGTGGCCTGCGACCATATATAACATGGACGTCTAACGCCAGCTCAAAAATGCCCCCAAAACCTTTCAATTGTGCCAAGATGGGCAGGACATAGCGCTTTTCGTGACACCGCGCATATTTCGGCACAACATCTTTGACAAATGTTTATTGAATATCGCCAATCAAAACTTTGATAGACCAATCACAACTATTTTTAAATGGCGGTTTAAGTTTTTATTGGTTGACATTCAAATTCATTGCCGTGATGCATTGAACAAGCGGTGACACTTGGCAACTAAAATTCAGGACCGTTTTTGAAAGGCAATTTAGTATGGCGTGCGGCTTCCATGTTTTATTTGTTCGTAGGGTGTGGCCTATCATAGGGGTAAAAATTAAACGGTAGGCTAGCTGCCATTATTAACCAAGGTAGTAATTAATGTAATTATATCCGTAAGGATTCAGGTTTTTTTAGCCCACGTGGACTCTTAGCCCTTGTAAAGTGACATAAATACCTAATGTGATATACAGGGTGAACATTGTGAAATGGGTCAGTATGGAGATGGAGGTTTTGGAAATCAGAACAGATAGCGAAATCTTGTCTTAGGAACCATGAGATCGATTTTAGCAAAAAGAAAAACTGCATTCATACACTTCTAAAAATACATATAGGTACTCTTCTCAGAAATCGAACCTGGACTTTTTGAAAAATTAAAATTTTTACTTGGATATCGATTGTGTAGATCTTAAATAGTAAATGTTACTAAGATACATGATATCTTAAACTAATAAAATGCATTGTTTTTAAACAATGAAGTTTTATTTTTCAATACTTCAGTGCCGCCGCCGGCCCTTTGACTTTGTATGGAGAGGTTAAAAACTATGAAAGATAATTTAAAAAATATATATTATTATTAAATCTAAAACCGAAGCCATGGTTCCTAAGAACAGATTTCGATAACTCTCATAGTTTGTAACTTCCCCATACATACGTATTTTTGGAATTGTATGAATGCAGTTTTTCTTTTTACTAAAATCGATCTGAAGGTTCCTAAGACAAGATTCCGCTATCTGTTTTGGTTTCCAAACCCTCCATACTGATTTGGATTGATCACTCTGTATAAATATGGTGGACATTTCCTGACGGTAGCAACTTTGAATCAAAATACCACCGAATAACAAAAAAAATTGGAACAAGGGGTTACAGTAGACACTCTAAGGGTTGGGTTGTCCATGATCTTTTCCTTGGTATAGGCCACTCAACTCTTGTTTTCTAACAACAAGCTTTAGGTATTGAACCTAGGTACGGTGAATCAACGGTGACACCGTTGATTTTGGGACGGTTGTGTAAAATTCTCCCACAAAACATACTTCTAATCTCTTTAAGTATTGTAAAAAACCTTTGAAATATGTAGTACCTATTGATACCATTTATCACTTTAAAGACAATAAACGTTACCAATCAAAAACATCAATCGCATATCATGAATATTTGCCTCGCAATACGTAAGTCACCTTCAAAAGTATATTGACCGCATTGAATATTGTCGAATTAACTAACTTGTTTGTCCACTTTAACGGAAAGCGAATTTATATTTCGACCACTTATGGCGACGGCTAACCTAAGTACTTACACGGAAGAAAGGTTAACTTTAGGAGTCAAGAATTCATGATACATTATAGTATCATGACGTAATGTGTGGTTAAATTGGTATTAAATAACTTGCGTTGCCTAATGTCATCGATGTAAGGTGAAAATGTGTAGGTAGATTTATGTCCATGTACCTATCCTACTACATTGCATTCGTTCACAAGTATTCACAAGTATCGACTTCGATAGTTAGTAAGTACTTTTGGTTGATGGTTGGGCAATGATGGCTTTTTAGTCGT
>JALPQI010010141.1:0-32633 GCA_025490895.1 Thaumatotibia leucotreta | reverse complement strand
GAACATTATTGAATTTGACTTATTGGAGAGACGGTCGCCGCACTAGGGTGGGGTGGAGTTGATTTAGTTCGTTAAAATTGGTTACTGAAATACCGCCAGTACCTCCATGAAATACTATTTTTGATACTACAGTTTATTGTGGCAGATTTTGGTTGACGTTACTTTTAAAATTGGAACAGTGCAACAGGCGATAGAAGAAAATAAATATGGTATTATTTTGTGCTTGTATAAACATGAAAATGTACCGTATGGTGACGGCAGTAAGAATACATTTGTCAACAGCCGACTTAGGGTTTGAAGTGTCACTGACCATTGTTTGATATAAGATTGATGATGGATACCAGCGTCATCATAATGGAAAAATTACTGCGATCACCAATCCGCTTGCCCAGCGTGGCGATTATGGGCATTCACCTCCTAATGCGTCTTTTGCAAATTTGCAACAATGCCGAAATATCGAGTGCTCAGTAGTCACATTTTACATGGTGAATATTCCGTTTTAAGTCCAATTATGTTAATGACTTGAGCTTAAAAATTACAATATTTAAGTTGTTGTTTCAGATACATATAGATACTTCAATTCATAGACAGCCATGACCAAGGAAGACATATTTGTGATAAATAAATACACAAATAATGTCCTCGCCGGGATTTGAACCCGGAACCTCCAGCTTCGTAGGCAGGGTCACCACAAACTGGGCTACGGAGACTGACAATGTGTCAACATTGTGTATAATATTTAATATACATAAAATACCTCCCAACTTACCTACTTTCTGCCTATGCTATCCGTGTAAGGATGTCAATACCTCCTATCCACTTTTATCTCGTAAACTAAGCGAGATAACAAAAAATCTATAGTGGCAGCCTATTTTAAAGTAGAACTAAAATGTAGTACAATAAAAGTATTAATAATAAAATATTTTAAACGTTTTTTTCGTCTCCTTTAAAATTAGGTTTTTATATGTAGTTAAAAATTCATGGCAGTTCACCGTCGTTCATCATCATCATCATCATCATATCAGCCGAAAGACGTCCACTGCTGAACATAGGCCTCCCCCAAAGATTGCCACAATGACCGGTCCTGCGCCACCCGCATCCAGCGGACTCCTGCGACCTTCACCGTCGTTATATTTAAGTAATTATTTCCTAAATTGTTTAATATAAATTCGACTCCATGCATCCCCTGTGCCCACCGCCAGGTGTTGGCTAGAATCACGGCAGTCTGGACTCGGGCGAGAATATTAAAAATAAACACGGACCTGCCCAGTTCACAGTGGCTTTGAACTATACAGGAAGTTCGTTTCGATTTACGTTTATCTTATCTTATCTTATTAGCGAGGCCCTTACGGATACACTTCGACCCATTGGGATCTTTTGTGTAATTGCCCCCTGTTTCGTCTACCCCAGGGATTGCTCTATCAACTCAATATGTTTGAGGATGGACCCTAGCGGTAACGTTTTGACCTCCTTCGGTTCTAGATAACCAGTTCCGAAGTCTTTCATCCTTTGTCTGGCGAGGGCATGACATTCGCACATTAAGTGTTACGTTAAATTAGACGGGTTATTTGGGACATTAATAGAAGTTGTCTCGTATAACGGCTTTTGGAAAATTCGATAAAAAATATTTTTCTTTGTTTTCATACATAATAAATGAAATGGTAAGTGTGAGAGAACCTTAAGAATAAAATAAAAGTTAATCTCAGGTGACTGACGGAACATGTCATACACTTGTTCAGTTACTAAATTTATTTTTTTAATAACTCAATAACAGTAAGAGTTATAACACTAGTTTCTTAGAGAAATTAATTATATTTGACCTAACTAAGCTCCCCCTAAAGTTATAGCATAATATGAAGAAAAACACCCTGTAGATTATAGGTATTATACAAGTTCGTAGTCATTTTAAATACAAAACTATCTAAGGTTCATACGGTGTGTCCATCCATCCATCATCAGCCTATGATAGTCCACTGCTGGACGTAGGCCTCTCCTATTAACTATTCCTATAAACGCATTAGGAGGAAAATACCCATAATCGCCACGCTGGGCAAGCGGATTGGCGATCGCAGTAATGTGTCCACTATGATGACAAGGGTGAGGATTTTGGTGGCATTTATGGAACAGAGAGCAGCGGAGTCGATGTTACAAACATTTTTTACTTGAATAAATGATTAACTTATAAAATAAAAACGAAATACTATTGAAACTTGACTTACTATTGAACTTTTTCGGGTAGGTGAATAAAAGATAGTAACATCTTGTTCACAACATTTAATATTTAAAATTTTAATTCTAAGCTTTTGGCCTTTCAAAATAATCTAAATTAATGATATATTAACGCTTATCACCTACCAGTAAATTCCATATTTTCTCCAAAAGTTACACTAAGTTTTTTAAAATTAGCACTTTTGACACAACACAATGGCCGAACTTGATTCAATTCAAAATTCCGTGGCGGACCTGGCAATCATGTTTAAGGAGCAGATGGCTGAATTCCAGTCAAGTCTTGATAAGGCAGATCCGGCCAATCCTTCGGTTACATCAGTGTCCGTCGGCTTTGAGGCGTTCAAGAAGTTTGTTTTGAGAGCCCTCGAGTCGTTGCAGAAGCAAGTGGATCTTGTGACGCGCCAGGTTGACCAATTAGAAACACGTTCTCGTCGCAACATGTTGCTGGTGCACGGTATTGCTGAGGCGGAGTCTGAAGACACAGCAGTTCTTGTGGTGAATGCACTTCAGGCTGCTCGGGAAGACTTGTCCGCTGTGCATATAAGCAGGAGCCTTCGTTTAGGCGGGCAGACTCGACGCGACAAGAAACCACGCGCCGTGCTCGTTGAGTTTAAAGAAACTGCTGTCCGGGACGACGTGTGGTTCAAAAAGGTCGGGCTGAAGGGTTCGGGAGTGACGCTGGGCGAGTTTTTAACTAAGCCGCGTCACGCTGCTTTTGTGAAGGCCCGCGAGCGCTTTGGAGTTCGGAGTTGCTGGACGTGGAACGGCGACGTGTTTGTCCTCGGCAAGGACGGAGTGCGACGCCGAGCCAACTGCGTGTCCGAGGTCAGGGCGCTGCCGTCTCCGTCGGAGCCGCCTGCTGCCCCAGTCGGGCCTCCTGCGGCTACAACCTCGATCTCGGCCACCAAACCCGCTTCCCGAGATAAAGCGGAGCCAAACAAGAGACCCAGGCGTGCAGCTTCTAAGTCCCGGGTATAACGCCATCGCTTCATATTGTTTCTGTCTTCTCTTTTATTCGTATAATAATTAATTTCACTTTCTCACTATATTTGGTCGTGTAACACATTTAAAATTCTACCCTTTTTATTCTATTTCTTGTTTTCGATCATTATTTCTAAATTAGACGTCTGTCATGTGTTATGTCAACCATGACATTTTTATTTAGTGTTGCCATAGTAAAATTTGCGTTTCGTTTCTCAATTTTTTTGTTAATGTTGTTGTTAGTTGTACTGTTTTCATTTGTAACAATATTATTCTCCCGATCTGCTGGCAGGTAGCGTTTGTATAATTACACACAAACCTAACCTAGTATTTAAATTTATTATACTTGTTATTTATAGATATATATTTGTATACAGTTTATATTTATGTTCAGCCGTAACAGTGAGTCTGAAGATGATTCTTTTTTATCCTTTTCTACGAACGACAGTGGTTCTGACACTTCTGACGATAGTTTTAGGAGTTTGCCGCCTTCGCTTCATGATTTCCTTAATTTAGAATTTAGTAATGTCGCAAAAAACTTCAATATAGTTCACATTAATGCTCAAAGCATTCCTGCGCATTATTGTGACCTAAGTGCTACCTTCGATTTAAATAATGTCCACGCCGTTTTGGTTTCAGAATCGTGGCTTAAACCTTGCTTGCCCTCCACTTCCTATTCATTACCTGGTTTCCACTTAATACGTCACGATCGCTTGGGCAGAGTTGGCGGTGGAGTTGCAATATACCTCCGTTCTCACATTCCTTTTTCAATTATTTGCACGTCGGCACATTCTCCTTCCTCTGATACAGCTGAGTATCTCTTTCTCAACATCTCTCTCTCCCACACGAAACTTCTTCTAGGGGTCTTTTATTCTCCATCACTTACTGTTGACTACTTCACACCTCTAGAGAAACTTTTAGAAGACCTCATGCCCTCTTTCGATCATCATGTAATAATGGGTGATTTTAATACTTGCCTCCGCAAAGACGACCACCGGTCGCGGTCTCTTAAATCCCTTGTACATGCCTGTAAATTGAATATCCTTCCTTCTGGCCCTACGCACTATTTTCCAAATTGCTCTCCTTCTCTCTTAGATCTTGCTCTTTTGTCCTCTGTATCTCACGTCGCCAAGTTTGGCCAGCACGCTGCTGATGGCTTTTCGTACCACGACCTTCTGTACTTGTCTTATAAAGTTAGACCTCCTAAGCTGAAAGCCAAAGTCCTCCTTCAGCGCAACTTTGGTAAGATGGATATTCATAAGCTGCGCGAAGACGCATCGAAAATTGACTGGGATGTGATATCTAGAGCCGCTACTGTAGACGATCAGGTGTCTCTTTTTAATTCCTTACTCACGCAGCTCTATGATGTTCACGCCCCAGTCCGCTCGATTAAAGTGAAACATCTTCCTGCCCCTTGGCTAACAAACGAAATTAAACTCTTGCTGGTTAAGAAAAATATGGCTAAAGCAAGATACAAGTTAAACGCTACGGATTCAAACAAATCTCGCTACCACTCGCTACGTAACCGCTGTAGCACCATTTGCCGGGATGCTCAAAGACGCCACATTCACCAGTCTATTGAAGATGGTGACCCGGGAAAAGTTTGGAGATTCCTCAAAACGTTGGGGGTCGGGAAATCACAGCAGGATTCCTGTCCTAATGACATCGACTTTAATCAACTCAATGCTCATTTTTCTAGTTCTACCACCTTCAGTGGCCCCGACAAGGCTCAGACCCTTCAGCATCTAAATTCTCTTTCAACATCTAACTCATCTTCATTCTCTTTTAAGCCTTTTGCCGCTGGTGACATTAAGAAGAACATACAATCCATATCATCCGATGCCGTCGGTGTCGATTGCATTAGCCGTAAAATGATCCTTCCTCTCCTTGACCTACTTGTCCCTGTAATCTCCGTCATTCTCAATTGTTCTATTTCCTCTAGCTCTTTTCCGTTACTCTGGAAAGATGCTTCTATTGTTCCTCTACCCAAAAAGCCCAATCCGTCTTCTATTTCCGAATACCGTCCAATCTCAATCCTACCTTTCCTGTCCAAAGTATTAGAGCGTCTCGTACACCAACAACTTGTATCGTACTTGAACCTACATGATCTCCTTAACCCACTTCAGTCTGGTTTTCGTCCTGGTCATAGTACGGCTACTGCTCTTGTCAAGATTACTGACGACATTCGGTATGGTATGAACAATCAGAAGGTGACAGTGTTGACGCTGCTAGATTTCAGCAATGCGTTTAACACTGTTGACTTTGATATTTTACTTGGGATTCTGTGTTCTCTTAATTTGTCTCCAGCGGTAATTGAGTGGTTCCGTAGCTATCTCGTTGGTCGTCGTCAGCGCATAAAGGTTGGTGATTTTCATTCTTCTTGGTGCGACACGTTGGCCGGTGTCCCACAAGGCGGCGTGTTGTCTCCTCTGCTGTTCTCTATTTTCATTAATTCGATTACTCATAACCTTTCTTCCAATTATCACCTTTATGCTGATGACCTTCAGATTTATTCACAAGGTGTAACTGGTGATCTTACTGCTGTAATCGACACTGTAAATAAAGACCTTTCGAAGATTGCAGACTGGAGTCGAGATTTTGGTTTGAATGTCAATCCGGCGAAAACGCAGGCTATCATAATTGGTAGCTCCAAGCAGCTTGCGAGAGTCGATTACAGCAGTGTTCCTCCCATATTATTTAATAGTGTTCTGATCCCTTATTCGCAACAAGTTAAAAATCTCGGTGTCATTATGGACAGGACCTTATCTTGGGGACCTCAGGTTGGTGAAGTCAGCAGGAAGGTGTTTGCAGCAGTAGGTTCGCTAAGGCGATTGCAAAATTTTCTACCTATTCCTACCAAAGTTGCTCTTGCACAAACTCTTCTCCTTCCCATTTTAGACTATGCCGACGTCACGTACCTTGACCTTACTGAGGAACAGCTCAGCAAGCTTGACCGCATTCAGAATGTTTGCATTCGATTCGTATTTGGGCTGCGTAAATATGATCATGTCTCCCACTTCCGATTGCAGCTCAAATGGCTTCCCATTCGCCTTCGCCGCAACTCTCACATTCTGTCACTCCTTTATTCTATCCTCTTCAACCCCGCAACTCCCCTTTATCTCAAGCAGCGCTTCAGTTATCTCCGTTCTGCGAGGTCCTCCCAGAACTTACTCCTCTCCGTGCCATCTTCCTCTTCAAAATTCTATAATAGCTCTTTCACTTTTCAAGCTGTTCGGCTTTGGAACTCTCTACCTGTTAGCGTAAGGTGCGCGCAAACTCCAACTGCCTTCAAAAAGCTGCTCAAATCACACTACTTATCTCCTCCGTAATATTTTTGTTCTAATTCCTATTCTGTTTGGCTGAAATTGATACAATATTTATTTTATCTATGTAAGTATATGTATGTTTATTCTGTTTAGGTATATATGTATGTTTATTTTTCTTATGTCGTAGTTAAGTTTTGATATTTTGCTACACCTACCAACAAACGCTTAATAATCATGTTTCGCTACCTAAAGGTTGTCTGGAAGAGATTGCTCTTTAGCAATAAGACCGCCTGTTGTCTGCCTCTAGATTAGTTGTCTTCATGTATAATGTTTCTTTTGAGGTGTACAATAAAGAGTATCATTATTATTTCCTTTATTGATCTTTTCTCTTAGGCTAGGTGTTTTATAAACATGTCTATAAAAGTAAAATACAATACAACATACAAAAACAATACAAAATATAAACACTTTATAAAAAACCTAACCTAGGGTGCCGCCGGCAACGGAGCGGGCCCAAGCTGCCGGTGGTTAAGGGCGCAGAGAGAGGAACCGACGGACTATCCGCGCCGTGTCCAGGACTACCGCCTTCTGCATCTGACCCTTGATCCAGCCATCTAGCGAGAGACTCTTAAGATGTTGGTCGAGACTCTTCGCTATTAAACCGTTCGCTGTAACGACTATCGGGACTATGATCGTCGAGTCAACATCCCACATGGCGGTTATCTCGTGGGCCAAGTCTAGGTACTTACTGGACTTGTCCTTCTCGGCCTTCACGAGATTCTCATCATGGGGGATGGTGACGTCGACGAGCACAGCCCGGCGCTGCGATCGATCTACCAGCACGATATCAGGCTTATTGGCTACAATAGTCCTGTCCGTGATGATAGGTCGATCCCAATAGAGCGTGGCACGACCATTTTCGAGAACTGGTGCAGTTGTGTACTTATAGTATGGCACTTCGACGTCCACAAGGCCGTATCGAAGAGCAAGCTGCTGGTGTATAATACTGGCTACGAGGTTATGTCTGTGCAAGTACTCGGTGTTAGCAATCTGAGAACAACCGGAAATAATATGCCTGAGTGACTCTCCGGGACGGCGGCATGCCCGACAAATGTCGACCGTACCGTCCTTCAGGATATATTTCCGGTAGTTATTCGTCATGATAACCTCGTCAGCAATTGCACAGGCAAAACCCTCGGTTTCTCCGAAGAGGTCCCCGAATCGTAGCCAGTTCACCGACGCGAGCAGATCCACGTCAGGTCCCGTGAGGGCCTTGTAGAACCGCCCGTGTAGCTCCTTGCTCTTCCATACCGCCCTGCGGTCCTCGGTGCTTAGTACCACAGGTCTGCGCCAGTTCTCTTTTGCCAAGGAGAGCGGCGTGAGGTTCCGGTCTACTGCCACCACGTCACGATGCATCCCGCACTCATTGTTAAGAAAATAGTTTCTGAGATTGTACACCTCGTGGTTGTGGAGGTTTTTGGCATTTAGGAAGCCGCGGCCCCCACACCTCCGCGGGATGTACAATCTCATAACTGATGAGCGCGGGTGTAGCATTCGATGTGTGGTAAGCAGTGTACGGACCCTTCGATCCAGGGCGTCCAGCTCGGTCTGAGTCCACCTTAGTATGCCAAAGGAGTATGTGAGTATGGGCATTACCCAGGCGTTGAAGGCGCGCACTTTGTTGCCTCCTGACAAAAGACTGTTAAGTACTTTTGTGAGCCGGCTGAAAAAGCGCTCCTTCACCGCCTGTCTAATTCCCATATCTTCAATACCCAGAGACTGTGACATACCAAGGTATTTATAGGTTTCTGCTTCCGAGATAGATCTGAACGACATTGTCTCAGAAAGCTGTAAATTTGTTGAATTTACTACTTTCCCCCGCTGCACATGCATAACCGCACACTTATCGACACCAAACGTTTTATTATTATTATTATTATCCTTTATTTATTTCTTTTCTCAAGTTAGGTTTGTTATAAAAATGTCTATAAAAGTAAAATACAATACAACATACAAAAACAATACAAAATATAAACACTTTATAAAAAACCTAACCTAGTGTGCCGCCGGCAACGGGGCGGGCCCAAGCTGCCGGTGGTTAAGGTCGCAGGGAGAGGAACCGACGGACTATCCGCGCCGTGTCCAGGATTACCGCCTTCTGCATCTGACCCTTGATCCAGCCATCTAGCGAGAGACTCTTAAGATGTTGGTCGAGACTCTTCGCTATTAAACCGTTCGCTGTAACGACTATCGGGACTATGATCGTCGAGTCAACATCCCACATGGCGGTTATCTCGTGGGCCAAGTCTAGGTACTTACTGGACTTGTCCTTCTCGGCCTTCACGAGATTCTCATCATGGGGGATGGTGACGTCGACGAGCACAGCCCGGCGCTGCGATCGATCTACCAGCACGATATCAGGCTTATTGGCTACAATAGTCCTGTCCGTGATGATAGATCGATCCCAATAGAGCGTGGCACGACCATTTTCGAGAACTGGTGCAGTTGTGTACTTATAGTATGGCACTTCGACGTCCACAAGGCCGTATTGAAGAGCAAGCTGCTGGTGTATAATACTGGCTACGAGGTTATGTCTGTGCAAGTACTCGGTGTTAGCAATCTGAGAACAACCGGAAATAATATGCCTGAGTGACTCACCGGGACGGCGGCATGCCCGACAAATGTCGACCGTACCGTCCTTCAGGATATATTTCCGGTAGTTATTCGTCATGATAACCTCGTCAGCAATTGCACAGGCAAAACCCTCGGTTTCTCCGAAGAGGTCCCCGAATCGTAGCCAGTTCACCGACGCGAGCAGATCTACGTCAGGTCCCGTGAGGGCCTTGTAGAACCGCCCGTGTAGCTCCTTGCTCTTCCATACCGCCCTGCGGTCCTCGGTGCTTAGTACCACAGGTTTGCGCCAGTTCTCTTTTGCCAAGGAGAGCGGCGTGAAGTTCCGGTCTACTGCCACCACATCACGATGCATCCCGCACTCATTGTTAAGAAAATAGTTTCTAAGATTGTACACCTCGTGGTTGTGGAGGTTTTTGGCATTTAAGAAGCCGCGGCCCCCACACCTCCGCGGGATGTACAATCTCATAACTGATGAGCGCGGGTGTAGCATTCGATGTGTGGTAAGCAGTGTACGGACCCTTCGATCCAGGGCGTCCAGCTCGGTCTGAGTCCACGTTAGTATGCCAAAGGAGTATGTGAGTATGGGCATTACCCAGGCGTTGAAGGCGCGCACTTTGTTGCCACCTGACAAAAGACTGTTAAGTACTTTTGTGAGCCGGCTGAAAAAGCGCTCCTTCACCGCCTGTCTAATTCCCATATCTTCAATACCCAAAGACTGTGACATACCAAGGTATTTATAGGTTTCTGCTTCCGAGATAGATCTGAACGACATTGTCTCAGAAAGCTGTAAATTTGTTGAATTTACTACTTTCCCCCGCTGCACATGCATAACCGCACACTTATCGACACCAAACTCCATATTGATGGCACTACTGAAAACTTCTGTGGTTCGCAATAGCTCCATCAAGTCTTGGATATTTGGCGCAAATAATTTGAGATCATCCATGTACAGAAGGTGAGAAATGACTTCACCCTCTCTCCGAAGCCGACAACCTAGTCCTGAATCCTTCAGCAGGGTGCTGAGGGGATTCAGAGCCAGGCAGAACCATAAGGGACTCAGACTGTCACCCTGGAATATGCCTCGCTCGATCCTTATGAAGTCCTGCGGGCCAGAGGGGTCATCTCCACCTCCTGGTTGACGAAGGACTGTGGTCCACTGCCCCATACACGCGCCGAGGAAGGATCTTAAAGCTGCATCAACTTTATACAGCTCCAAGACCCTCCTCAACCATGAATGGGGCACCGAATCATAGGCCTTCTTGTAGTCAATCCAAGCGGCGGAGAGGGCCCCTTTGTTACGCCGGACTTGCTGGCAAATGGTCATGTCGATGAGGAGGAGCTCTTTAGTACCACGGGACCCAACCCTACATCCATTTTGAGCAGAGGCCAGAACATTGTTCGCAACAATGTGCGTGTTAATTTTTGCTCTCAAAATGGATGTAAGGAGCTTGTAGAGTGTAGGCAAGCACGTGATGGGTCGGTAGTTTTTCGGTTCCGTGGTACTACCGGACTTGTAGAGCAGGAAGGTTACACCTGTTGTTAAGGAAGGAGGCAGGGAACCAAGCTCAAGGGCTTGTTGGAATTGCGCTGCTAATCGCGAGTGGGAGCACCGAAACCATTTTAGCCAGAAGTTGTGCAATCCGTCCGGTCCAGGACTTTTCCAGTTCTGGGCAGGGCGGATGGCACAAGTTACATCATCGGCGCTGATGGCAACTGCCTCCATAGGTTCGATGCTCTCGCACTCACGTTCAACAACGTTCATCCAATCGCCCTCGATGTGTCCGACGGGCACCGACCAGATGTTACGCCAGAAATCAGTCATGGCAGTAGCATCCGGCAGATGCGCGTCGGACAAATGATGATCGGTTCCCTCCCACCTTCGGTATAACTTCCTTTGGTCACTTTGGAAGAGACGGTTTTGTTGAAATCGATCCACACGCTCTCTGTAGCGGCGGATACGGCTTGCCCATGCATAGACTTTCTGCTTCAGAAAGTCAATGCGCTCTGTGAGGTTGGCCATGTAGTCGCAAGGCATGATGCCCGTTCCCGCGAATGCCTGGTTCACAAAGCGCATTACTCGGGGGTGGCTATTGCCCCCCCTGAAGCAGATCAGCTTTGCAATGAGAGTCCTAAACGAGTCGATACGACGCTCGATCCGCACTTGCCATGCGGGGACACCCCCGGCGGTCCTAGGTGCACGGTCAGCGTCCGGAAACTTGACTCGAGCAACACGGCACGCCGCGATGGCCCCGCAGTACATGATCGAGTGCGTATCGTCCAAATCTTTACTGGATCGTATGTACGGCTCCAGTAAAGCGTTTAGGGCTCCCATTAACGCTAGATTGCGTCTATTCATGGGCAAGCGTGGTAACCGTGGCCTAGAATTGGGTGTGGAGCGATATTCCATAATCGTCTCTTCCAAAGTCCTCCTCAGATGCTCATCAGTTGCAGTACTTACACTCTGACTCGCGAAATATTCCTCATCGGCACTGGGATCACCCCGCGGCGCCCCCGGTGCCAGGTCGGGTGTCGGCACCGGATCCGGCGACGTGGCGGGCTGGTCCCGCGCCGAGGTGGAAGCTGCACGAGTCGAGAGAGCCTGCAGGCGAAGCCGATCAAGTGTCGAGTCATCCAAACGTTTAGAACGTAGAATGACCCGCACCTGATCCGCTAGTCGTTGCTCCGATACGGCGATGGCGGGTTCAAGAGCCTGAAACAGAGGCAGAATCCTAGAACGGTACGCGGTTAGTCGGGTTCCCCCCTCTGTAGCCTCGTAGTAGGCGCGCATGCAATTCTCATTCATCGTCTGAGTCCATCGCATGCGACGCACTACACCACCGGCAGCGGGAGCCGTGGGCGGGGCAGGATGTCCCGCGGGCCCCAAGCGTGCCGGCAGCGGTGGCCGTCCTCGTCGCGCAGGTGGTCGTGGCGGCGGCGGCGGCGGCGGCCCGCTCTCGTCGCTGGATCCGTCTGTGTCGGGCGCCGTAGCGAATTCATCGCCCGACGACGGTGTGGACGGAGAGCTGGACGAGGCGGGCGAAGGTGGAGGTCGTGCGCAGGTGGTCTCCGCTCTGGTACGGCTTCTTGTTTGCATGTGATTTAATTTATTTGCGTATATACGCGTGTCCCCGTTTGTCTTGACATGACATGTCAAAATGGTCTCTTGAAAATTTGTGTAAATTTTCGTCACTTGCACATATTTATTTTAATTGTCCCCATGTCCTCGAAGTTGGTGCGGTAACAGGATGGTTTTTCTCGCCATTTTCAGGCTTAACACGCGTATAAAAATAAATGTTTAGCAAATAAATATTACAAACATGCCTGTCAGTGTCAGCGGTTTTGACGTTTTTTTTTTTTTTTTTTTATTATTATTATTATTAAAACTGTAAACTTTAAAATTGAGCATTTTACAAGCTCTTTTCCACAAAATGGCGAACAAAAGAGCTGCAATCAATAAGCCTTTGAGTAGTTACAAATCTAGCTTGAAGCTTGTTTTTCGCTTTAAAGCTTTCGTAGACTACAAAAGCTTCGTTGATTCAGAAATTAGCCAGAGTTGGGAGTTTACTTGGCAAGGGTGAGGATGGATTGGAGTTTATGGTTCTCTGCTTATGTAAATAAATAATAAATATCTTGGGACATCTTGCACAAATTGACATAGTCCCTCGGTGAGCTCAATAATTAAGGCTTGTGATAAGGGTACCAAGTGACGATATATTTATACATACAGTGTGGAAAAATCAAAGGCAACATGGATGGCAACTACTTTAGTTATTGTAAATATATCACATCTTGTGTAAGGGAGACTTTCCCATATTTTTTAAAACATATTCTGCATTTAAGGATTTAGGTATTAAAAATGGCTTGCCTTAGTCGGAACTCGCATCGGTCAAATGCACAGATGTCACATATACCATAGATCAAGCAAACGTATCTACTTAGCGTGTCAAATGTACTCAGTAAAATCTACTGAGTTGTCCGTCTTTAATCGCAGCTCGCAGCTTTTGGGCGTCAAGAAGTGAACATAAACATTAATAATGCCTCCTTAAGTAATATTAATTGCAACAACACAAAAAAATATAAATACTCAAGGGCCTGAGACATATTTAAAATCATAGGCAAGTAACAACTTCAGTACAAAATCTGACATGCTCGGCCGCCATACAAATGAATGAACTTGTTTCTTCTATCCAAATCTAATTCTGTGGTCAACTGTGACAAAAAAAAAGTCCCGCTTTTTGTGATGCAGATTGAAAGGGTGACTTATATGGTTAATTTTTCTGTAACAAATAAAATCAGAATAACGGAAGGCCACAAAAACTAACAATTAGCTCTTGAATTTTATTTCATCCGTCACGTGAAATGCATCGCAATTAAGGCAATTTTTGGGGGAGGCCTATGTTCAGCAGTGGACGTCTTTCAGCTGATATACAGGGGGCCCCACGGCGATGCCACATGGAGGGAAAGTACCTTAAATATCATAGATAGCGTATTTGCTGAAAGAACTATGATGAGACGCCCTGTATAATGATGATGACAATATTCTTGTTTAAGATTTTAAATTCTGATTTCTCGGTGTTATTAAAAACTAAAAGTAAGAACGTAAGACAATAAACAACAATGTATTAAGTAGCGAACCCTAAAAGCTGGAAACTTGAAGAAAAACTCAAGTAAGCGATAAAACGTAGAAGAGACGCCTTTTGTTGCACGCTGCGTTGTGATCATATTAAGAATAGTGATGGGAATCATTGGAAATATCGATAATATTTTAACTTTCCTTTAATACAGTGTGTTACCATGAGCCAGGCTTTTACGAAAATGGGTAATAATACGCATTACTGGCAATCGTTTTCGAGTATTAAGAGTTGACAAATATTTTAATTAACTGAACAATTATTTTAATTTCGTTCGAACGATCAATGTAACGCGTGTACTGCTTAGTTGTCAAACGTTGCGAGTGGCTGCGATCTGTCATTGTCAAGTGCCAATTAACGATTTATTTTGAAGTACATTGCTTCTCAATTAACTTTTCTTAGAAAGTTAATTACTTTTAAAATTAGGATTTTTAAACAAATAATGCACATGGTTTGGCTAAGAATCTGCATCTCAATCCTCGGTTCAAATAAAAGCCTGGCTCATGTTAACACACTGTATACAGATACACCCAGATCTAAAATATGGACATAAATTATGTTTTTAATAGAAGAAATCCAATTAAGTTAGTTCAACTTTTGTCATATTTACTTTAAATATCCATAGTATCGTTTGGATTGCATGTGTAAATTTAAAAATTTGACTAAAAATTATTGTAAACATATGTATGTACTTGGAATTGATTTTTAAGTTTCTTACATTCTACCCATAATGGAATTGGCATTTTCAACGACGATAGTTTGGTTTTAATTTTAGTTAGCTTCATTTAAGATATTAAATTTAATACAATAACTTTATACTCTTGTGTTGTATGAAACCTTGTCCAAGAAGAGCACCTTAACACGTTTTATTTTTTTTATGCTATAGGTGGCAAACGAACAGACGAATCGCCTGATGGAAAGCGATTAACGTCGCCCATGGACACCCGCAACACCAGAGGCGTCGCAAATGCGTTGCCGGCCTTTAAGGTGGGAGTACGCTCTTTTCTTGAAGGTTTGAAGGTCGTATCGGTCCTTCCGGTGTTTTTCACAGTTGACCCTCAAATATAATTATTAAAATATTATCGAACCGGGTTTACTGGGTCGAAACATGTCGAGCAATCATCGACTTAAATACGTGAGTAATACGACACTACGACAATACGGTTCGATAATATTTTAATATGTTTAATTATAGTTATTATGTCTTACGTAAGTTTACATTCAAATAATGCCCTCGCCGTGCCGGGATTTGAACCTGGAACCTCCAGCTTCGTAGGCAGAGCGTCATCATCACGTCCATCGTCATCATTACCAAACAGGGCACGGAGGTTGACCGTTTTAAATCATTAGTACAGTACAATGTAAATGTCAATATCATTGAGATAACATTTTCGTGCGACATAATAACTATAAATATAATTAAACGTTATTAAACGGTTAAACTCACGTTTATTTAGTCACTACGCGTGACATGTTTTGGAAAGCCTGTCTCCATTATCAAGCACTGAGCCCGCGTTCACGCCAATATCATCTAAAAACCTTGTATTATCGATATTTTTCCCATCCCTATCTTTGTTTACAGCATCTTTAGCTCAATTATTTTAATAGAGGACATCTTGGGCGCCGCGTATCCCATCTTTTCATTTACTTTGCGTCCGCGCTGCAGTCAGTATGGTATGAGCGGAAAGCGGAGAATAAAACAATGCGCAAAACTAAAACTAAACCTAATTAGGGAAGGTAAAGCAAGGAATATAGGGCGATTCGTACGACACTCCATAGCAATACGGAGCGGGATATGCGCGGTAAGTGTCAACTGGTGGGCTAGTATATCTCGTGTTTGACAGCAGCTCGCAGCCACACGTCTTTTTAATTAATACCGTCGAAAAAAGACTTTGTATCCGTTTCGCTCGTACCATGACAATATTGATACGCGACCGTAATAGACATAAAGTTAGTTAGGTTATCAACCGTCTTGATAAGCTTATAGTACGCACAGCGCTCTCCATTATGTATTGAAGCAGTGACACTTTTCAAGACACGTTTTGAAAGATGGGCCTTTGATGGCTAAACTAAACGTGTTTAATTTAAAAACTACGCGTATTTTATTTTATTTTATTTATCACAAACTATTGCGGACTTACAGTTTGATCCAAAATGCCCGCAAGATATTACATTACTAATACATAATATTTTAATTTGTGTGTCAACAGTCAGATTAATAAATATATATATATATGTATACAACGTTAACTGCAATATAAACAATAATCATAAAAACAAAAACAAAAATATGTAAGAATAAATGTCACCATAAGTTGTCAGGAAATCTTAAGAATTACTATATAATATGTATTCACAATGAGTCGAAGAACTGATCTGTCAGTAAGCTACAAACGTACGAAATACACGTAAAGATGTTTTCAAAAATTATATTCGTAACTAAAATAGGTATCTAGTAGGCTTCATGCCATGAAAGTTGAATGACAACCTGAATTTATCTGCCACATAGGCCTACAGTAAACGTAAGCATAAACTACAAGTCATTCCTGTCACTTCAAGGAAGGCTGCATCAGTGAGACAGAACGATAATCGAAATTTGAGAATTTAATTGACGGTAAGGTAGGGCGTACTGAGTAATCGCTACCGCTCATAACTTAATACTTGAAGAAAAAGGCTTTTGTCTTAGATAAAGTAATGGCTCCTCGTTTACTCTGATCTTTTCGATACTAAGATGTTTTAAGACTAACAGGCATTACCGCAACTTACATTTAACCATTCAGTGAAGACATGATTTGATTTTGTATGGAAAGAATATATCTAATTAAATCATCTTATACACCTACAAAATCAATCTTTTGCAAAAAAAAATCAGAGGAAAAACAATTATAATATACCCGGTTTGGCAAATATTTTAATGTCTTTGAGTCACTTAAGTCAGTCTCACGTTAGTTTTAATTCTAAATTTGACCTGAAATAGTTTTGTTGTTCTTATCAGGTTACTTATTTGCATATTTGTATTATTGACACTTCGCATTAGCATTCTTCTGTTCCCCGTTACCAACTCACGATCTCGCAATCCCCCTTAATATAATTAAATTCCCCCGTATCAACTTTCTAATTCCCCCAAATATACATTAAAACCCCCCAAATCACATTTAATTACCCCCAAAGCCGACATTTCACTCGGAACTATTTCACAAAAACATTATCTCCGGCTGGCAGCCGTATTATTTTCGCGGAAAAATTTCTTGGACAAAAAAAGAATTAATCCGCCCATTCCTCACTGTCATCTTGGTTTAAGTTGGAATAATACTGGGACCATAGATTCACTTCCATAGACACCGCTTTTACGGACATTTACAATTTTAAGGACTCTAAATTAGCAAAATTTAATTGTCGTCAGTCAGTCTATAGGAATTTAAGCTTGATCGGCGTTTTTAAATTATAATATCGCTTATAATTCATAAAAAAAAACACCAAAAACGAGATTTTTTTGAACAAGCTCTCGCTTTTAGGGACACCCAAGTTTATGAGAATGAGCTGTTGAATATTAGCTAAGCTCTATGGCTCAAGAACTCAGTCGGTAGAGACCCTAAGGTAAGAATCTCGGTGTATTTCCCGGGCATCTCTGCGTGTTTATGGATATTTCTCATATTTGATGTAGTTTCATGTGTCGTTACAGCCGTTAATGTAAACATACAGCCTATTCATCCTTACTTGTCTTAACTAGTAAACCAGTTTCTAACCTCCAAATACATTATACAAGGTGTTCCACGAGCCACTGAAAACCTTGAACGGGGTGATTTGGTAGGTTAAACAGAATAACTTTTACTATGGAGCTAACCCAGAAATCTCAAAAAACAAATTGCCTTTTTCATATAAAATGTCGTGATCAATCGGTCAAAATGTATGAAAAAGACAATTTTTTTTTTGGATTTCGTGATTGGCCCTATATTAGAAGTTGTTCAGTATAGCCTACTAAATCACCCCTTTCAAGGTTTTCAGTGGCTCGTGGAACACCCTGTTTACAGAAAAAGTATTTTTTACAAGTGTCGGACCTGTCATCATCATCATCAGCTTATATCAGTCCTGTTCTATTAACTACGCGTATGGAAGCATTAGGAGGTAAATGAGGTGACGCTGCTGCCCATCATCAATATTGTAATACACACCTGGTCAGTGACACTTCAATCCCTTAGTCGACTCTTACGATACCCGCGGGAAGAGTTGGGGTGGTGACAAACGTATTCTTACTGCCGTCACCAAGCATCATTATATGACCTATAGACAACCTATGGTCGTTATTACGTTAACACAAGAAGAAACTTAAGGCTTAGGCAAATAAGTTTAAAATTATTAAATATATAGGTACTCTATCTAATGTAACAGTGATCTATGGCCAAAACTTGGTGATCGGTGATGTTTTTTTAAAGTAGGTCGGAAAGGTGACGCGGGTTTTTGTGATTGTCAAATGTCTTCGGAATTTTTGCGTATTTTGAAACAAGATTTTTAGTACAGATGGTGCCTTTTTTAGGCTCTAGTGCGAGAAGTATGTCATTTTACGTCAGGTCCAAAATTTCGGAGGGCCATCTGTACTAAAAAATGTCGTACGATACACGTGCAAAAAGGAAATTCGTAAGTCGTGTCGATTTAGTATCGGTCGTTTTGCACTTGTGTCGTAATGTACTTTTTGAGTGTGGTTTTAAGTTTAAATGAATTCTAGAAGAATGTTTTAGTATGCTGAAATTTTGTAATTGATATTTCCGTCATTCTCAAATGTCTACAGGTCTAGTTCTAGAACTAATGACCGTAGTAGGTTTTTTCGGATGGAATTTCAGTTCTAATGTTCTTATTAATATGTCACTTAAAATATTGAAACGTTACTCACGGAAGGCCCCCCACAAGATGGAGCGACGACCTGGTAAAGGTTGCGGGTGTCCAATGGATGCGGACAGCTCACGACCGATCTTTGTGGAACTCTCTGGTGGAGGCCTATGTCCAGCAGTAGACGTCAATTGGCTGATGATGATGATGATGAATCACGTGTTTAAGTCGATGATTGCTCGACATGACCCATTAAGGTCATCGTCGGTTAATGGGTCGAAGCATATCGAGCAATCGTCGACTGAAATACGTGAGTAACCCGGTTCGATAATATCTTTACATGTTTGAGTCTCACGTTAGTTATAATTCTAAAGTATGTCACTTTTTTCAATGTCACAAAAGTGAGACGGTAATTTTTTAGGCTTTACATTTTGAGAATTATCGATTTATATGTTATACCTAAGTTCTGTAACGGGTAACGATTTTGAATTTAAAAAACTAGATGCAATTACAAATTTATCCTTCGACGTAGAAGTTCGTCAAAGTTTGGTTTATCTAATTAAACTATTAAAACTTAACACAATATAATAATGTAGACACGGATACAATATTGTAATAGAAACCTTAATTTCTTTCGTTCACTGATAATTATTTACACTAAAGAAGGGTTAACAAAGATCCTTACAAAATTCTCTAAATTTTCCCCTCTGAAATCCTTTTTCAAATATTAGCTCACTTAACAAAACCTTAACTTTTAAAAGCCTTTAAAAGTACCTTAAATTGAGTTCATTAACTGAGAATAGAAAGAAATCAGCACATTTTGTAACTTTTTATTTGAAACTCAAATTGATTTTATCTGGGGCTTTCTTTCTTTTGGGAAATACAGGGTGTTATTAAAATGGTGATACAAGATAGTAAAACATGAATCCATTATCTAATGATTTTGAAAAACTTTTACCAAGGGAACAAAAATTACGCTGCATATATTTTGGTCAACCTATCTTAGTCGATTTTTATCGGACAACATTTTTTTCTTGAGTGTTCAGATTGGTGATCGCATTTATAATATTTTAACATCATCACACATGATCAGCGTGTGATATTCTACTGCTGGACGTAGGCCTCTCCTATTAACTATACGTATGGACGCATTAGAAGGTAAATGTCCATAATCGCCACGCTGGGTAAGCGTATTGGCGATTGTAGAAATGTGTCCACTATGATGACGCTGCCGCTGCTGCCCATCATCAATCTTTTATCAAATAATGGTCAGTGATACTTCAATCCCTTAGTCGACTTTTACGACACCCTCAGGAGGAGTTGGGGTGGTGACAAATGTATTCTTACTGCCACACGGTATAACGGCATATTTTAAAGCAAGCATACTTTATCACATAAACGCAATTGATTTAGTCAAAATTATCAAACGTATAAAAACGTTACAGAGCCACAATATAAACATTGTTTACCTATAAGAATTATAAGATTTCGTTTCATCATAAACATAATATCTTTAAACAAAACAAAGAGAACGTTTTACGTACCTATATAATATTACTAAAGTAAATAAAAATATGTTTACTTTAGTTAGGTACGGACTAAAGATATTTCTATTTTCTTATTTTATTTACGGATGTATTTTCAATCTGTAACGAACTCAGATAATATTGGTATTCTTCTGAAATTGTTATTCTATGATCAAGAATAGGGCAGTTATGTTTTCCGCCAGAAAAAAATATTGCCTGGCCACGACATTGGTCTAAGGCGAACGGCGGCGAGCGAATCCATAAGTTGCTCCGCTATGCGTCCTCTATATCGCACATATGGCATTCCGCCCCGCTGGTCGCTTTAGACCAATTGATGTTGTGGCCAGGCCATTCAATGTTTTACTCTTTTAAATTCTGGCCAACAAAATTTTGTTGACAGTTATTTCCTTGTGGTATCACTAATTGTACATGAAATATATGATTTAGAAAATAAAGTGGGTGCTGTAATTTGATACTTTAAGTTTTAGTTTTCATGAAATAAACCTAAAGTTTTAGTTTTCACATGATTCCAGATAACTTGTTTCTAATCCATCATTTAGAGAGCATTTTATTTTCCAGCTTGATATAATCGTTCATCGTGAGTTTACACATGTGTTTTTGTAATTTTTTACTGAATTAGCGTTTATATTTTTAACTATTTCTAAAGTTTCCAATGTGTAATTAAAAAAAATCTGGATGAAAAGTTTTAAGTCGGCGGCATACACATAACCAAAAATAGGTCAATCAAAACAATTTAATTGTCAACTGAGAAAGCTAACTTTTCGATAAGTTTTTTAGGCTCAAAATGGGACAAAGAGTGCATAAAACGCCTACATAATCTTGCTTTCACTTATCTTATCAGCTGTATCGAATCAATCAGACGTTGACGTAAGAATCGACCCCGAAAAAGGGGTGCCCAAATTAATTACATTACCGAAAACGTTTGTTGTATTTGATCGAAGTTTTATGGCTTTGAAATGCCTTTAATGATCTTTGGCTTACGAAAACGGTCTGTTATAGGCTATTTTGAAAGTTGTTTTTTAATTTCGTTGATTTAAGTTCACTTCTACTATTATACTGTACATTGAATCACATAAGCGTATCTGATTTCGCTCCCGGACGTAGACCTCTCCTATTAACTATGCGTATGGATGGTCTCAGTAAGAGTAAGAGGTAAATTTCAAATTCGTAATCGCCGTGCTTGAAAAAGCAAGTAGGTAATCGTAGTACTACCCCGACTCTTCCTGTAGGTGTCGTGAGAGTCGACTAAGGGATTGAAGTGTTATTAACTATTTATTTATCCAAGATTGATGACGGGCAGCAGCGTCATCATAGTGGATACACTACTCCGATCGCCAATCCGCTTGCCCAGCGTGGCGATTAAGGCCATTTACCTCCTAATGCGTCTATACGCATACTTAACAGGAGAGGCCTACGTCCAGCAGTGGTAACATAGACTGATGACGTGATATTAAATTTAATCTAAAATTAATATTCAGTGGTTTAGTCCAGTATATTAATATTGGTTACACGTAGTCACGTCAGGTCGGTACCTGACTTCGCTTTGATTATCGCGAGGAAGCCGGCAGAAAATTCGCTATTCTACGTGCTTTGGCTCTTCGGTTAAGAGGAATACTTGCTATGTAGGCGGCCATACAAATATTTTACGATCGCAAATCTTTGAAAAATACGGTATCGAATGCGAAACTTCTATATCTAATTTAAGAGAAAAGGTTATGACGTATCATACATAACTTGGTAAATCGTTTTTATTTAACAGTTTTTTAAGGCTTACAAAAAAGTACACGGTTAGAAGCCGTGTGGTGACGGCAGTAAGAATACATTTGTCACCACCCCAACTCTTCCCGCGAGTGTCGTAAGAGTCGACTAAGGCTTTGAAGTGCATTGACCACTCTTTGATTGATGATTAATGATGAGCAGCAGAGTCATCATAGTGGATACATTACTGCGATCGCCAATCCGCTGGCCTAGTGTGGCGATTGTGGGTAGTTACCTTCTAATCTGTCTAAACGCATGGTTAGTAGAAGAAGCCTATGTCCAGCAGTGGACTATATCATAAGCTGATGATGTATGTATGTAAATACTTACGAATATCAAATGATATTTTGTACTTAAATTTTTAGAAGAACGCTTTGGTACAAATCGAGAAATGCACCTACGTTCACTGCGTAACAGCCGAGAATTTGACCGCTCGACCACAAGCGCTCAAGGAGTATGTTATTAACAATAAAATAAAAAATAGTTGGAAACTGTGTAACTTGATCATTACAAATGCCATTGAAACTTGAGAAAAAAAGAGGAATTTCGATTATAAAGTACTTTCAACAAATAATAGAAATGGTTTAAGTTGTGTCGTACCAGAAGCTTATGGATTTATGGATACCATTTAAGATTGTACTGATTTATACAAAATGTTATGTTATGATATGATAATCAATCCGAGTTCATTCTACTTAGTTTTCATAAAAAAAAAACAATTTAAATTTAATTAATAGCTGGATAACGTATAAATAATTATAACCAAAACATTAAACTCAAATCGTTTGTAGGTCCGCCGTTAAAACAGTTTTCGTCTTAATGAAGACGAATTCGCAGCCGTCTTTAAGTTAAATTAAGTGAAGACTCACATTAGGGCAGATAAACCCCCTTTACCCAACCCCCCCTTCACAGTTATTATTCATTGCTTCATTTAACTTCTGGATTTGGGGGTATTTTTGGTAAACGGTGTGTGGACTTTGGGAAGTCAAATGCGGGTTGACAAAGATGTTCCACTTTTGGGAGTTAGTTAAATATTGGTAGAAAGATCAAGTTATAGGTAGGAAACTTCGTTGGTGCTGTAAAAGTAAGACGTACCTTTTAATCCTTTATTGGGCATCGGTTTCTTAAACGACCACCCTGTAACACTGTATTTTTGTATTTTGTTCTTACACAGAATTTTTAAAACACGATGGTGTGGGAGCTTGATTCCAGGACTTTTTTTGAGTCAAAGTGGTAACCCTTAAATTGGCAAATTAAAAAAGTCTATGTGTGAGACATTTGTATATATATAGTTCAGGTGCCCATTGTTCTTAAGGTAGGTTTAGTTTAGCATAGTATAGTTTTTGTTACTTACATTGTTTTAATATTAAATAGGAAAAACTATGTCAATTTGAAAAACAGATATCGTTTTAAATAAGTTAGCAGTAAATTTACGTGTATAAAAAACAGTACCTACCCAATGAAAAAAATATGCAACGATCGGTACCAACGGTTGTTAAAAAAACGTGCGTTTGAAATGGCTTTCCCATTTCAAATAAAAAAACACAGTAGTTGAAAGAATGGCTCCTCACGACATATAATGGTCATGAACATTCCTTGTGTATAAAATCAACTTACCCTCATATCCTGTGACCTGGAGTCCAGAAGCGTACTTCCGTTGTACCACTGCACAATGGCTGGAGGATTGGCTCCCTTCACAATGCACATCATGGTCAGGAACGTTCCCTGGGTCTCGTGGTCTCCGACGCCCAGGATCTCCACCCTGGCTGGTGGCACTGGAACGAAAACATATAATTAGTATAAATAAATGTCTTGGGACATCTTACACGAATTGACCTAGTC
Source organism: Thaumatotibia leucotreta (assembly GCA_025490895.1). Classification (NCBI taxonomy): domain Eukaryota; kingdom Metazoa; phylum Arthropoda; class Insecta; order Lepidoptera; family Tortricidae; genus Thaumatotibia; species Thaumatotibia leucotreta. The sequence goes on along the minus strand of JALPQI010010141.1, from coordinate 8,921 downwards.
CCACGGTAAGCTCAATAGGCTTGTGATGTAAGTCAAAGTCAAAGTCAAACTATTCTTTACTCAAGTAAGCTTATTAATAAGCATTTTCGAATCGTCTGACATTATCAAGAGAGAGAATACTTGCTGGTGGTAGGACCTCGTGCAGGGTCCGCCCGGATAGCTACCACCGTCTTACCCGTTAACCTGCCGCTAAATAGCAGTCTTTGCACTACTGTGTTTCGGTTTAGGGGCAAGATAGCCGGTGTAATTACTGGCATAGATAGAGGCAATCCATATAAGTCCTCAGGGTAGGCAGCGCATAGGCAATTTTCTGATCGCTATGTCCATGGGCCTCAGTTCCTGCTTCCATCAGGTGGGCTGAGAGCTCAGTTGTCTACCTTCGTCACATAAAAAACAATTAAATACACAAATAAAGCCGCCGCCAGGATCAGAATTCGGAACCTCCAGATTTGTAGGCAGTCACTACCAACTAGGCTTTGCAGGTTTAATTACACACAAGGATGAACAATATTGCTTTGCTCTTCCGCGATACAGAATGTGTAGCTAATTAGTGTAACCCGCTATAATTACTTGCGTATTTTTTGCATGCAATTAATTTTCCCACCCTCCCGCCGCAAAAATAAATACGCAAATAACTATAACAAACCACCACCAATAACACTATACCCGACACGTGTTTCGCCTCTCTACGAGGCATCATCAGGAGTTGACGATGTTGTCGGTCTGGTGTCCGGCAACAGAATGAGCTGTCCTGTCTGGTCGGCCATATTTATAACCTCACCCTGACCCCGCCCCCTACCCCCTTCTCCCCCCCTGGCAACGGAAAAAATTCGTAATAACGGCGATGACGCAACATTCAGCTGCTCGTTAATAATTACACCTCTACCGTTGTACCTAATTATTTCCAATTGTTCCAGAACGTTCAAACGTAAACCTTTATCACAAACGTGCAGAACATTAAAAGAGTGGTCCTCAGATAAACTATGGCCACTCTCTATCAAATGCTTCGCGAAATTTGAACGTTCTGGATGGTTATGCCTGTAAGATGTAACATGCTCCTTATACCTTGTGTTAAAATTACGGCCCGTTTGCCCCACGTACACCTTATTACAATCATCACAAGTTAGCTTATACACACCAGACTTCTTGCCCGTCTCAATTTGATCTTTGCCGTTACAAAGTTTTGAATGTAACGTATTGTTTGTCTTAAAAGCAACATTAATATTATTAGACTTCAAAACTTTGTAAATATCATCTGATAGTTTGCCAACATACGTAATGCTTGCCTGAAATTTCTTGGTGGGTTCGTGGCAACATAAGTTAGCGGCTTTTCATTGTTATGTGCATAGATTGTTGACTGTGCCTCTTTCTGATGACCATTATCGGCTAGAATTGAATAACATCTATCACTTGGCGGTTTCTAACGGCTACGATAAGTCAGTTGTGGATGGTATAATCAGAAAGAAACAGAATGGCATGATCAATAATATGTTGTATGCTGCACGGCCGTCTGAACCCACCAAGAAATTTCAGGCAAGCATTACGTATGTTGGCAAACTATCAGATGATATTTACAAAGTTTTGAAGTCTAATAATATTAATGTTGCTTTTAAGACAAACAATACGTTACATTCAAAACTTTGTAACGGCAAAGATCAAATTGAGACGGGCAAGAAGTCTGGTGTGTATAAGCTAACTTGTGATGATTGTAATAAGGTGTACGTGGGGCAAACGGGCCGTAATTTTAACACAAGGTATAAGGAGCATGTTACATCTTACAGGCATAACCATCCAGAACGTTCAAATTTCGCGAAGCATTTGATAGAGAGTGGCCATAGTTTATCTGAGGACCACTCTTTTAATGTTCTGCACGTTTGTGATAAAGGTTTACGTTTGAACGTTCTGGAACAATTGGAAATAATTAGGTACAACGGTAGAGGTGTAATTATTAACGAGCAGCTGAATGTTGCGTCATCGCCGTTATTACGAATTTTTTCCGTTGCCAGGGGGGGAGAAGGGGGTAGGGGGCGGGGTCAGGGTGAGGTTATAAATATGGCCGACCAGACAGGACAGCTCATTCTGTTGCCGGACACCAGACCGACAACATCGTCAACTCCTGATGATGCCTCGTAGAGAGGCGAAACACGTGTCGGGTATAGTGTTATTGGTGGTGGTTTGTTATAGTTATTTGCGTATTTATTTTTGCGGCGGGAGGGTGGGAAAATTAATTGCATGCAAAAAATACGCAAGTAATTATAGCGGGTTACACTAATTAGCTACACATTCTGTATCGCGGAAGAGCAAAGCAATATTGTTCATCCTTGAATATGGACTTCCGCAAAGTAACGCCTGATTCAATTAATTACTTAATTACACACGTAAATCTTTAACAGAATCGAACACGAAATTACTCCCACACATTATAGTATTTCCCGGCGAGATGATTGTCCTCGGATCCTTCTGGAAATATCTCGTCTATTGCTGGGAGTCCCGCGGGACCGAAAAAATGCTAGATCAGTAACTATTTTATGTCTTTGGGCTGCGATGTGTGGTGCTGCGTTTACATTGGATCCTACTTGTCAAAGTCAAACTAAGTCAAGTCAAACTATTCTTTATTCAAGTAAGCTTATTAATAAGCATTTTCGAATCGTCTGACATTATCAAGAGAGACAAAAAATCTACTTGAATGATGAATACTTGACTGGTTAGTTTTCAAGTGGTGAAGTAAAAAAAATGAAGCCTTAGTAGGTAGCAATACACGGAATTTTTAATGCTGCGAACGTGATGGGCACGTTTGGGGCGGTTTAGATTTTATTTAATTTAAGATGATATTTAAAATTACTTTAATTTTTTTTTTATATTTCGTTTGTATTCAATATAATTCTTAAGTTATTGTTTTCAGTTAATAAAGTTATTTAATATGTATTGATGCAGAATTCGTAATAAAACTTTTGAATACACTGATTTGAAGAGAAGTTTCTGAAATTAGGAATGTTCTCCTGAAAAGTTCTTCGGACATTTATTGCCAAATTCAAATTCAAATTCAAAATCATTTATTCGTAGTAAAAATCAGTAAAACTAAACGCAGGATGAATACAAACAAAATGCAGCACAATATTTTACCACGAAATGGACTCGCCTCAGCATAATGCTCACCAAGAGGTTAGCGCTGATCTTCCGGCGAGCCCATTCTGTGGGCCACGATCGCAGCGTGCAGATGTGGCTTAAATAAAAATAAATAAACTGAACGCAGCGCTAGCGCAAAAAGAAATGGCAACACAATAGAAACAAAGACAGATCAATGACATTTAAAATGATACAATACAATACGTTTTACGACCGTATGGTCTACAATTTACAATTATACATTTTGTGTTTAAAATAATTATGATGTTAGATGAAAACAAAGCCAAATTTTACTATATCCGTTAACCGTTATAAATCAATGTCAGTTTGCACGGACCTTACATTTAGACAACACTAAGTCTTGTCTATATAAGCCAAGCCTTAGGGTAAGTTTTTATAGTTCTTGATGAGTTGATACAGTTACTTATTAACTAATACGTCAAATATAGCTATTGTTGACTGTTGAGGACAATCCATTATAAAAATTTCTTATGTAAAGGAGAATGTTCTCAATGCGATTATGAATAATCTGCAGATTTTACATTGCTAATCCTAGCCCACTCTGGATCAATTTATTTTTTATTTCATTTTAAATTTCTAAACTTTACATTTTATGTACATAAATTAAATCTAACTAACCTAACCTACACCGATCGGCACCTTATAGCATTGTGCTGAGGGTTCTGGCGTTTCCTCGTTGTATCGCAAGACTGATGCGTTATGCGTGCAGGTCGCCAATTACTTAACAATACAATAAAAATACTTAGCAATGTGTCGCACCTGTCACCTTAGTAAAATACGGGTTTGGATGAGACCTATGTTCAGCAGTGGACGTGGACAAACAAATTGATTAAGGAGTATATTTTTATAATGATTTGACTCTGCATAGTCTTACTTCATCCAAATAACTATTCCTTTTAAGCATTCAAGCTGAAAAACGATTCGATTCTGCGCATAGTCTTAATTCATCCAAATAACTCCTTTTAAGAATTCAAACTGCAAAACAAGTACTTAAAACATCAGGTCTTTCAACTTCACAATTCAACGGCAAAACTTCATTTCTTAAATAGGCCGTGCACTCAGCCTAAGAAGGCAGACCACTCAAGAAAAGCCTTAAGAAATCCCAGCCAAAAAACGAGCAAGTCGACTCGGCCAAGCACTTGCACTAGTTTGAAGGAGGCCGATACATTATGGCCCTTTTGTAACTTCGAGTGAGTTCGGGCAGAATTGTTCTTCTGGGAAACGCACTGAGGTGAACTTTTTATTTGGTATTAGACACGAAGTGCCCGGCGACGGATTTGTTACATTATTATAGATAGTTTCAGCGATAAAACTATTTGCCTTTGCTCCCTGTTTTACAATCGGATAAATATATCAGATGAAATTATCACTATACTTTGTCCACAGCCATGTAAAGGACAGTTAACATTTGGGTCAAAATTCTTATCGTTGTCTTATTTTGTGTCCCTAAAAACGTGACGCAGTGGTGATTTATGTATGAGATAATGTTTTGTTTTCAATTTCTGATGTATGGATTAAAATATAGCGTGAAAAAGTATATACTAAGTATATACTGAGTCGAAACAGCAACTAAAAGCGTGACAGAGTGGTATGAAACAAGACAAAGAAAAGAATTTTGAACCATTTATCTGACAGAAACATTTTATTCGGAGATAGTGAAGCAGGCAGTAAATATTTTTATGATTCAGCCTCCGTAGGCTAGTTGGTGATCCTGCCTGCGAAGCTGTAGGTTCAGGGTTCAAATCCAGGCGAGGCCATTTATTTGTATCTCATTATCAGCCTACGAATATATCAGTTTACTACTGGACAACAGCCTTTACCTTAGCCTATGCGTATGGACACATTAAGAGGTTACCCATAATATTTATACCCATGATATTTTTGTATCTTTCCAAGCAAATACTGTAAATCTCACCCCTTCGTTTTCTTTTAACCCTTAATTCGATACCGGGTAAAATACTAGACATCCAAAACACAAAAATCTACACAAGAAACCAAAACGCTGAAGCGAAAACTAAGCAGTGTAAGTGTATTGCATAATGATTATTATTCTGAAAAAAAATGTGTCGAGCCAACAGAAACGCTAGTTTGTCATAAATCGCCGCCAAGATACCCAATTGAGAAGGACACGTCGCCCGGCCTAACGTTAACAATTTTTTTTTCGTAATTTTGTATGATAAGGTATTGTTTAATTTGCACATCTATTTAACTAAATACTTGAAGTACATATTTCTGTTTACTTGAAACTTCTAACACAGTTCATCAATGAGTTTATTACTTGCAAAGTAGAATGTCTAGTATTTTTCCCGTTGGCAACTACGCCATGTTTTATGTTGTTGTTGCTATGTCCAGTATTTTTCCCGTTGCCAATGATACCAAATGATTTGAAGCGTCTTTCTTGATCGTTAGGTTATTATTTACTTTAGTGGCAAGGTAAAGCCGTGCGGTGACGGAGTAAGAATACAAAAATCACCGCCCCTCTCTTCCCGTGGGTGTCGTAGGAGTCGACTAAGGGAAATACTGAGTATCCAGCTTCTCAGCCGGTGGTAGGGTATTTTTACTAGTACCCGCCTGGTTGGCTACCACCGTACATTCGGTGTAAACGCCCGTGAAATGACGTACCTTCGTGTTTGCCGTGTTTCGGGGTCAGCCGGTGTATTTACCAGCATCTAGCGGGCCAGCAAGGCGGTGGCAACTAACAGGTTACTAATTGTCTCCTGTTCGTTGCCGCCGCGATTTGGGCTCTACTTTTCACTTACGATCAGGTGGAGTGGAGCCACTTATTTGTTGTGCCAACGTTATTTTTATTGGGTCGGCAACGCGCATGTGACACCCTGAGGTTGCAGGCGCCCATAGGCTACGGTGACTGCTTTCCATCAGGCGGGCCGTATGCTTGTTTGCCACCGACGTGGTATAAAAAAAAAAAAAAGCCTTATCACGTTTTTATAGTTGATATTCAATTTTTTTCATTCAGCCGTGTGGTGACGGCAGTAAAAATACATTTGTCACCACCCCAACTCCTCCAGCCGGTGTCGTAAGAGTCGACTAAGGGATTGAAGTATCACTGACCATTGTTTGATAAAAGATTGATGATGGGCAGCAGCGTCATCATAGTGGACACATTAGAGCGATCGCCAATCCGCTTGCTCAGCGTGGCGATTATGGGCATTTACCTCCTAATGCGTGTATACGCTTAATAGGAGAGGCTTACGTCCAGCAGTGGACTATCATAGGCTGATGATGATGATTCAATTACTGTGCATTGAAATTCGACTGAATCTTTCCTATCAACTTATTTATTTTTTAATTACCAACTTAAAAAAAAACTATTGATCTTATCTACACAGTTTCAACACGGATGGTTAGTATTTACAAGTCCGATAATGAAATCAAGAAAATTGAAGTAAATAGAGTGAAGTAATAGCCTACGCTAAAAGCCTAGTTGGTAGTGACCCTGCCTACGAAGCTGGTGGTTCCAGGTTCGAATCTCGGCGAGAGCAATATTTGTGTATTTATTTATCACAAATATTTGTTCTTTGGTCATGGCTGTCTATATAATTAAGTATCTATCTATTATACATATATATCGTCGCCTGGTACCCACATCACAAGCCTTAATTAAGCTTACCGTGGGACTAGGACAATTTGTTTAAGATGTGCCAAGATACTATAGATTTATTTATTTATACAATTGAGTTTAATTAGATTGACTGAATAGGTAATTATGAAGCGGTGACGCAACCACCATAATGATTGGCTACGGACTCTTATAGTATGTTTTTGTAAACCTTAAAAAACAGTTAAATAAACACGATTTACCAAGTCTTGATAATACTCAATAGCAAGGGCACCGACAGCCCAATAAATATGTATGGGATCGAAATAGAAAGCCTTTTGTCGTCGCAAAATAACGGGACGTAAAGGATTGTCTTTATACTGGCTGTTTTATGACAACCGTCAGAATACATATACCCTGTTTTAGTATTAGGTAGTATTATTCGTGTATCTATTTAAGGGTTGGCATTATGCTGAGTGTTCACCTTTTTCAGTGTAACTATGTTATACATGTTAGTTGTAAGGTTTCATTTGTATGTATTGTACGAGTATAATCTGTAAAATTGTGTACATGCCTACTTATACTGAAATAAATTATATTCTATTCTATTCTATTTATCACAAATATTTGTTCTTTGGACGTGGCTCTCTATACTATTATTTAGTTGAAAGTAAAAAAAGGTAAATTTTTACGAGTAACACCAATTGTCAGTAGAATTTAAAAATAAGTAAACAAATATGGCTGACTTTCCATAGCATTTGACGTCTTTGGCACATGTGGTATGACACGTTTGCAGATATATTTTTAGGTTTTAACAAAAAAAGATGTGAATTTGGGGTTTAAGGTTTTAAGTGGGGATAAAACCAAGATTGTGTTCTGAAATAATGCAAGATTAGGTTATTTTTTATGCAATTGACGAAATGTTATACGAATTTAAGTATCTATAATTATGTATCTGTCTATCGTATAATTAGTTATATCATCACTTGGTACCCATATCACAAGCTTGAGCTTACCATGGAAATAGGTCGATTTGCGTAAGGTGTCTTAAAATATTATTTTTAAAATCTTACACACAAAATAAGTATAAGGCTATAAACTAACTACAGATCCGTTGGTTTCATATTACCAATTTTTTTTAATGTAAATTCCAGTGCAGTGCTAATGTAAAGAAACGCATAGTAATAGGAGAGGTCTTTGTCCAGCAGTGATAATATATCAATATTATAGTATGATTAAGTAGTAGTAGGTAGACCAAAGAAGCGATGGCTAGATGTCGTGAGGGCTGACATGAGTATGAATGGTACGTAGAAGATGCCCAGGATCGCGCAAAGTGGAGGAAATGTAGCAGGAAAGCGGACCCTGGCAAAGGCCGGGATAACGCTAGGTAGAAGAAGAAGAGTATGATTAAGTAACATTAAGAATATTTTTAACATGTGTATCCAATCTAACCAAAAGCAAGTGAGTTTTCTTTCTCACTTTTACGAGGAAACATTCCTATTAGAAACTACTGGCAATATTGATATTCCCTGTCATAATATCCCAATTTACAATAACGACTCAATCTCAATCCATGATTACCACTATCAAAACACAGCCCATCACACATCATAACAGGAAAATAATTGTGTTCAATTAGTGGGGACCCTAACGCGGCACCCGAACGGCCCGGTCAGCCAATCAGCGGGCACTAATTGTACCGCCCACTACATTACTTACACGGGGCCTAATGCTTACAAATTGGGAAGAGCGGATAGTTTTCGGATTTTTCCGTATCATTGGTCAGCGGAATCGGGATACCTTGATGACGTGGCTTTTTTCTAGGAGTCCGTACCCAAAGGGTCAAAAGGATATGCTTCCGGAGAATACTGGCTTTCTTTATGCCTTGCAAAGATCTGTCTAGCTTGGAAAAGCTTATGGTCGGCTGCATTGAAATAAAGGGGCTATTTTATCAAAAACTTTCCGCACTATATTTTGAACATAATGAGTGTGAATAGGCTCACAGTAGAAGATGCCCAGGATCGCGCAAAGTGGAGGAAATGTAGCAGGAAAGCAGACCCTGGCAAAGGCCGGGATAACGCTAGGTAGAAGAAGAAGACACATAGTTTTGAACATAGGTATTTTTCATATGATTTCTGCTAAAAATCCTGGATCCTGGGTCAATCTCTTTTGTATGTTGTTTTTTAATCTCTCAAATCACCCGGAACAACAGTCGAAT
>JALPQI010010140.1:0-42788 GCA_025490895.1 Thaumatotibia leucotreta | reverse complement strand
CTTCTTTTAATTACAACTACACATTAATATGATAAGCAAAAAGCACGTAAATCGATAAATAAATTATATCGCTAAGAAATTATAGCTTTTTAGCTATAATTTCTACACATGAATAGTTTACAGAATTAATAAGTTAATTGCATTACATTAAGTTATATTCATCTGAGTGTATAAGTTAAGACTTAACATTAAATTTCTACATATATTATATATGAACCTTTTAAAAATCATTTAGTCATTTTATATAGGTAATTAATTTACACATAAAAAATCGTTTATTATTCAAACTAGGTATAAAAATCTGTAGTGTTAGTTACACAATTAGGTACCTACTTAAAATACTAAGTTACTACTTCAGCTTAGGTGTTGGGAGATCCAGTGCTTTTTGAAGGAGTACCTATAATAGAGCACATGATAAGTTACTAAATACGACCTATCCGAAGAGGGAGGATGGTTGACAAACATGCAGTTCGGGTTAAAACCATAAAAAATGGTATCAAGCTTTACCTTATCAACCCTTATTTTACAATCGGGTTTAGGGACAAGTCTAGCAAAAAACTTCTTTGAAAACGTAATAACCACATCCACTATCGGTATTTTCTAAATAAATGTACCCTTTTTTTCGAACGGAAGAGATATTATTGAAATCCACGGCTTTCCATCCGCCTAGATCTTTAAGCCTATGCTATATTATAGTGACGCATAATGTAGGTACATTATGGTTATTCATTTTTTCTTTATTAATAATTATGATTGTTTTTTTTGTTTTCTACCTACGGACCGTACAGTGCAGCTATAGATAGGTAATGTAAATGTAAAATCCAACATGTGCTAATAGGCATTTAATTTCTTATTATTCGATCTTATATCGCAATGTGCACCCTCAGTTATTGCTAATGGCTTATTTGGTAACAGACTTTGTATTATAAAAAATAATATTTAAAAACATATATAAATTTTGCTAGGACCTCGTGCAGGGTCCGCCCGGATAGCTACCACCGTCGTACCCGTTAACCTGCCGCTAAATAATTAGTACTGTGTTCCGGTTTGGGGGTAAGATACTTAGCCGGTGTAATTACTTACTGGCATAGATAGAGGCAATCCATCAGTCCTCAGGGTAGGCAGCGCATAGGCGATTTTTTGGTCACTATGTCCATGGGCCTCAGTTCCTTACCTTCGTCACATAAAAAAAACCTAATGATTATTTTATTAATTAAATCCATTATCAACTTATATCCGCGACTGCACATGGCATTCACACGAAAAAATAAACAATAGAGTGCACTATCAGTAGGCGGTAGTTTTGGTTATCTTTATTATCTACAAACAATACTTCAATTTAACGAATTTTATCTCTGTTGTAAATACTGTATCTTTGTGCCAAACCAGGGTGCACCCTTGCTTATGCTAGGTACCCAATTCAGTTTAGAAATACTAATTTGCAGTCATCTTACACATCTTCTAAATCTTTGCAAAAAACATTGAAAATAAAAAATAAGTGGAAAATCAGTTTTCAAAAGATATTTTCAGGAGAAAAATAAATTATAATAATTCGCTTAAGAACATGAAAAATCAAAGAAAAATAATTTTTTGCAGAGTATTTGACTTAATGTGTCACATAAAACATTTTACGCTTATTCTAGTCTCAGGAAGTACGAGGTAAAAAAAATCATTTCCTCGTGGACACCGTGTATACCACGGTAGGTACGATAGGTACCACTTAAAACTATAGAAATATTTATAAATATAATTTTAATCTATTATATATGCTGTTCAAATCAAACTTACATTCATAAATACTTATTTTAAATTATTATACCAATAAAACCATTATAAAATTACTGTTTCTGAATTAAACATATAGTTAGACGACTATATGTAAACATATGCGGTCAAGTCTTCATTATCAGCGGCCCCGCGAAAAACGTAATTCGTCAATTTCGAGGATTTGTCTCTCTCACTCTTAATGACGCCTTCGTTTGAGTGACAGAGAATAATCCTCGAAATTTACAAATTTCGATTTTCGCGGTAAGGCCGCTGTGAACACTTTGCAATCTCGGTATCCGCCAACAAACGTAAGAAATGTAAGAACAATGTGTATTATTGTGCACGCACAATGTACGGTTTTTGTGTACATTGTCTACCACGTCTGATAAAAACGTAAGTAACCAAAGTACACACGTTTAGAGTTATTTTACTCTATATGTGGCTTTTAAGATACTACCTTACTTTAGAATAGAAGAATTAACACATTTTAAGTTTATTCAAAGAAAATAATAACTACTTAACAATAATATTAACTACGAACTAAATCTTAAAAAATAAATTAGTAAAAGTAATATTAAACTTAAAAAACTTAAACCTAAAAAAAACCTTTTAAAGAATTATTTCTTTGGGTGGATGATCTCGATCGATTGGCATCATATAAACAGGAGGTGATTATTTTTTCACATTTGAGTCGGTTCGATTTACAGACGAGGCAACTAATTTTGAGAAAATGAATGTAGAATTACAAATTTTTAGTCTAAAAATAGCACAAACACTATTTCAGCAAGATATCATAACACAACTACGATTTTTGACTTAAGGTAGGTACTGTCCTATAATTTTGGGACGTCCTGTATAAAAAAAATATTTTTTCATCATCTACTCAACAGTTTCTCATCAATCTCATCATCTTCAAACGGAAAGTCTTTAGTTGAATCTTAAGTTTTTCACATCCGTTTCTATGATTAGCGGAAGATGTCAAATTAATTAATACCTGCTGTTAATTACCTCTGTTCGGCACAACACCTCAAAGAAACCTCGTTACTGGTGTCAGGAGGTACTTAACAATTATGTAACCATGACAACTCTTTTCTTATATTTTGAATGATTATTTTCTTACCAGCCCGGTCAGCACATCATTGAGCGCGAGATAGCTCGCGCTGCGACAAACCCATGTCGCGGCTGTCAAGTTTATATTTCTAGCCGTCATTTTCTCGATTTTGGTAGCACAAGTTAACAGCTCGAGAAATTAGTTCCATGCGAAAGAGTCATCCCGCGGGCGACATAACAAGTATTGCCATTTATGTGTGGGACTAACTTTTCTTTCCTAGCAACACTGAATCGGTATAAATAATGTTGAATGATTAGTGAACAGCAAGCTTTAAAAATGAAACATCTCTAGTCACGATAACTTTGTCTCGTTCACGTAGTATAAAGATTAAAGAGATAGGACATTTTAATATGAAAAAGTCAAAGTGTCATAATAATAATCTGTCGCATGACATTTGTAGATTGTGTTTGGTGGCGATATTTTAAATGGCTCATGAACGTAAAATTTAAGTTAATTATTGCCTTTTATACTCTTTATACGTTACTTAGGTACTGTGGATGTTAGTTACGATTATTTACATTTAAACCGTATATTTTTTGAAATTCATGTTCATAGTTCTTTAATAAAAATGTATGTTATATAAATGTAAATGTATGTATTTCAGTCATCGGAGCCCAATAATAATACAAAGCAAGATGTCGTTAAACTAAACCCATAGTTTCCAGAGGGAGAATGTGAATCCGGAAAAGATGAAGTACCTATATTGGGTCAAACTCCAAAAAATAAATATATCGGGTCTTCGAATTACTAGCAGGTATTTCGATGAAAGCTTGTACAAATCATTTAAGTTTATAATGGAAATATGAGGGTTTCGTTTTCGTACCCGATACTCGCCTCCTTAACCCTTCGAGCCCCAGCGTCACCATATGATGACGGAAGTAAATAAGCACTTCAAATGCCTGGGCTTCGATGGGTTAATCCATCCTCCAGGTTCCAAAACAATATACCTATGACCTAAAAGTAGTTGATATATCGGATATCCTCCATATACCAACTTAATTATTAAGGTCAAGTATGGTCAAGAAAAGTAACACCTTAAGTTGCATACATCGCGTCTGATAGTATTATGTATAGTAAAAATCATACTACGATTATTTATTCGATCTGCAGGTTATTTTTGCGGAGCTGTCAATAAAGCATGATATTAATCAATTATTCATACTGTTTAAAGATATGGCGCAAACTGAAGAAAAAGGTTCGCATTCAGCAAATCGGATTCCATAATAGCCTTGAAGGCGGCTGCTGGGTCGCGCTCTGCAGCTCGTCGTGAACAACAAGAGTACGCTTGGCGCCCGAGCTCGTGGCGCAGCCTGCGTTTGGTTGGGTGGTTTTAAAGCATATCGTTGAAGTTAGAGCCCACGGGTGTATGATAATTTTCACTATATTTTTATGAGGTTTCATGTTATTACAATTTATGTTAGTAAATCACATTTCACATAGTGGAAGAAATATAACACCGTGGACGCGAACTTCCGCGGCAAAGTATAAAAGTGCCCATTCAATTCAGACGATCGTCTACAATAGAGCAGAAATTACAGGCGTCTATTATCTAATTAAATTATTAATATATTTGTGATTGTAAACTTGTTTGGCTCAACTGTTCTTTACGATACAAATATTTGTTACATTGAGTATTTAATACATGTTATTATAATAAATATATATTTTTTAATAAATACATACTGGATAAATTATTATTTTATTAAAATTTCATAATATTTACAATTAGTATTAATTAAACAATTTTCTTAAACCTTAACTAAAAATAATTACAAATAGTAACTAGTCAAAGTCCGCTCCGCACCGCCTCCGGTGCAAAACTGCCCATAATGCTTGCGGCATTACCTCGTTGGATCGCTATGGCCAGCCTTTGCACCAAAAACGATTCGGAGCGCGGATATCGACGATGCGTGCTTGGCGACGATGTGTGCTTGAGACAGTGTCATATAGGTACATGGACATGAAGGGAAAGTACAGTCGACGTCAATGATATTATACTGGATTATTTATTATATATATTTTTATTTGTTTAAAATACTAGTTATTAGCCGTGTGGAAACGGTAGTAAGATTACATTTGTCACCACCCCAACTCTTCCCGTTGGTGTCGCAAGAGTCGGTTAAAGATTGAAGTGTCATTGACTATTTATTTACCAATGGGTAGTAGTGTGAGTAGTGTGTCCACTATGATGGGCAGCAGCATCATCATAGTGGACACACTACTCCCGATTATGGGTATATATTAACCTCCTAATGCGTCCATGCACATAGCCTAAGGAAAGGACATTGCCGATGCAGCTGTGAACTAATAGAGGCTGATCTACCTTTTCCTATATAGATTATGTGTACAAATGCCGCTTTTCTTAATTATATTGTACTTGTAAAATATAGCTGCGTAGTTGTACGGTATACTACACCGAACATCGCTATCACAATTAATACAATTATGTATCTTGCCCTTAGATACTTCTATTCAATAGCTATTAGCATTGGTAGGTACGTTAATACTTCTTCTTTACAACCGCTACTTTTGAAAATATTACTAGCATTTGATTCTCTATTGAACCTCCATGGGTCTTCAGGCCTTACGGTATCGACTGTAGGGTCGGTAATGAAACGAAGTTTGTTAATATTAAAACATTAAATAATGCCTTAGAACGCATGTACTAAAACAGATTATTCATAACTACCAATACATAGCTTATAGCTACAATAATAATTCGACTGATAGCCTAAATTTGCAATCCGTAACGAAGTTTATGTGTTTCTCGACTTTCTCGCCACCTTCACATCTCGAAGACAATTTGTCGCATTTTGACATTAAAACGCAATGTATTTTATCGCTCAAGGTACACTTGTGCTAAGAATTTTGAGGATATATCGCGTGGGACTTTCAAGCGAAATAATTATGTCGCTTTGATAGATCATCGCGAGTCAGCGTTATCTCGCGCGCATGTTGTGCTACCAATTCGTGACATAGCTCGAGAAAACTCTATGTCGCAGTTTTTGTCGTCCCGCGCCCATGATGTGCTTGCCGTGCAGTTTCCTACTTCCCGGCAGATATTTTGTTCCACTTTTATTCAAATAGAATATTACAGTTAGTAATTAATTATTATGTAATGTAAGGTTCTACGTATTTTTTGTTTTCTGGGCAAATAAATTTAATTTAATATTTTTTAATTAAAATGTTCTCTAAAAACATGATATTATAAATGAAGGATCCACGGAAAAAACATGCCTAGTGTTTAAAAAAATCATGGCAAATTCACACCTTATTCTGTTAAAAGTAAGGTCGTTCTGTAATTTGTATTGACTAGACATGTTCTTTCCGTGGACCCTTCAAATTATACCCGGTGAATATTAAATAAGGGCTATAGTTCATAACGCGATGTAGCAAATTTAATACATTTTAGATATATTTTACTTAGAATTACACAAAACTCTCGGGAGACTCATTCCTACTAAAATT
This sequence comes from Thaumatotibia leucotreta, assembly GCA_025490895.1. Taxonomy (NCBI): domain Eukaryota; kingdom Metazoa; phylum Arthropoda; class Insecta; order Lepidoptera; family Tortricidae; genus Thaumatotibia; species Thaumatotibia leucotreta. The sequence continues at coordinate 36,442 of JALPQI010010140.1, read as the reverse complement.
ATAATTCACGCGGGTTACTCACGTTTTAAGTCGAAAAATGCTGACATGTTTCGCTCCGTACATGAGCAGCTTCTTCAAGAGCCAATCGCCATGGCTTCGCGACGAAGTCTTCGTTTTAGTAGGAAAATGTGTTACATAGGTAAGTACTTAATGTGCTTCCGTTTATACCGTACTAGCGACCCGCCCCGGCTTCGCACGGGTACTATACCTACCTAAAAACCTTCCTCTTGAATTACACTACCTATTCAAAAAAAACTCATCAAAATCCGTTGCGTAGTTTTAAAGATTAATGCGTACAAAGGGACATAGGGACAGAAAAAGTGACTTTATTTTATACTATTAGTATTATGACCCATTTGTGTCTTAAAGTTCAACGACTTGTGGAAAATGTGCGACAAATTACATCGTAATACAATTAAAATTATCAGCCATCATACATTCCGAACAATGGCGACGCAACGTTTAATAATTGTCCTTATTGTGCACTGCTTACGAATCCGGTGGTTTATTTATTTAATTTATTTCATCACATATTGTTAAATAGTAACACTACTATGTACGAGTACATTTTTAAATATTAGCTACTCATTTGCTTTCAAACATTGGTTGAGCTTTATTCCCATATAAAATAAGAGTGACAACTGGTAACCACAGTTGCCAAAAGAAATTGAGTGGTTAGATGTCATACACCAAAGAAAAAATGCCGAGCTCACCAACGCTGGAGGTAGGATTCGAACCCATGTCCCCAGCTTTCGCGGCTGATGCCTAAACCATTCCAGCTTAGCGGACACCGGTCAAATTTCTCGGGAATATGTTATCTGTTATAAGGCTAGGCGCCTTTGACCACAAGGGTAAATCCACAAGACTGTAACGAGAGTTACCAATTATTTTGTATGTTCTCATATTAATTAAGTACATTTAAGGGTCCACTCCACATATCTTCCTACAGGGCTAGGCTAGACGTACGGAAACTCAACCTTGATTAATTAATTTTAAAACATACGAAAGAATTGGTAACTCTCGTTACAGTCTTGTGGATTTACCCACAACCATTTTTATATCTAGATATAATTACAGTAAATTTGCACAATTAATAAATAAATACCTACGGTAGAAATTAGTCACTTATAGCGTGGAATTGCCCTCGTGAGCAATTTTCTGTACATTGATCTTGACAAAAATTGGTGGTATTGTTAACACTAGAAAGCTGAAATTTGGTACCAATGTAAATCAATCACGCTAACAAAGCGGTAAAATAAAAAGTGGAAAAGTGTTTTGGAAGGGTAAAAACATGTAAACTGAACAGATTTTTTTAAATAATGTGTCCAACCAGTGATCAACCAACCAGCCAATCCTTTGACATAAATATTTTAGGAATTCCTCTATAGGTACCTACGTCGCCAGTCGATTAAACAATAAAAAACATTTTCAAATAAATCAATTTTGATCGATATATTCTGTAACACAGGAAGTACAGCACGCATGCGCGATTGTGTAATGTGTTATATTACGCTACTAGTGCTGTAATTATATATTACTTTGTTTACTGCATTTTAGCTGTCGGTACGTAATTGATGGTTATGGATTACGATGTTTACAAAGAAAATTACTATCTTTTGACTGGCTTTTTTATAAAATACTTATGAGAAAATAATATTCAATTGTAAAACCTTTAATAGCTACAAGCATAATTATTTTTTAGTGTTTTATTTCATAATATTAATTAATTGTTTATAATACCATTACATGTTTATAATCATTACTTTGTTTAAAGTTATATTTCACACAGGAATTTAAAAGATAAGTATTATCAAACCGGAATCAGAAAGGGATTCGAGAGTACTGTTGACACAAAAAATGGCACAAGATTTACCAAGAAAAGAGTTGTTTATAGATGTAGTGAGTGATTAATTAATCTATTGTCTGTAAGTTATTGCACTTAAACTATAAATATATGAATAAAACTATAAAAATATCCTAGATTGACATATACCTACACTGTTGTGTCAACAGTACTTTCGAATCCCATTCTAATCGCGGTTTGATAATAAATATTTTGTCTGAATTATTTAGGTAGGTACTTACCTACTTAAGATTGTTGACAATATACAAGGCTGTATGTTACGAGTAGCATGGGCATGACCCTCGCACTATCAAACAATACTAATATTAGGCATAGTAGTTGTTCTTTTTAATGAGCTAACTTATCAGTTTTGGCTTTATACTTTAAGATTTTTATATTAATTACCCCGTAGACGAACATTCGACTGGTTTTCTAACATCTCGAACTCGAGATTTAGCGATACTAGAGATTTAATAATATTGACAATTTGATAAACAAGTTAGTATTTAAAATTATTTTAAAATTTCTCTGTAAAAAATATTCGAAAAATATTAAAAATAAATATTAATGAAAAGTTTAGTAATCCTCAAATGTCATTAAGGGGCCTATTTGACCCGAGAAACATGGCAAAAGACACTGTACGTCTGTAGTGTCTGTAAGTGTCCTAAAAAAATGTTGACTGTCCCCTTAGTCCCCTATCATTTTCTAGATTCAACCGCGATTTGTGTCGCGTAATTTCAAACTCTCAGATAAATATTTACCAGTATTACATTTTTAAATAAATCGCTGGTTTAAAGGCAAAACCAACTATTTCGGTAAAACATCTTTTAGCAAAATACTATTCTATGTCACTGGCATAAAATACGATTTGTCAAAACCAACTTCAAGGAAATAGTTTGTTCTGTCTTTAACCCGACGAAATATTGATGAATACTTATTCTGGCGGCTTACTATAGTCCCGAGTTTATTGTTTTTGCCGTCACGTTCTGCAGTACTCAAGCGCGAAAGTGACACGTAGCACGAGAAACAGCACAAAATAAATATTTTTTCTTTTTTTTTTCTTTTCACATGCGGGACCATAGTAGGTAGAGGTACCACATAGGATTTGTCTTGAGTTCAGACGTTATCTCCTAAGTCCTCATCGTGAACAAAATGTAAGTACACTCAACCAATTGAAAACCTAGGCCAATCGGAAACCATATCAAAGTAACGTTATCAATCATATTGTAAGACATTTCAAACCACTTGTCAGTTTGACATAGTTTTACCTATAGAGTAGCCTAGGGTTCCAAGTCCCAATTGACTGACCGTACATATATATTCCGAAAAAAAATGTTAATTTTTATTAATGAAGAAAAAGATTCTAAATTCCAAGACTAAGCAAATGTCTGGGTCTTAGAAGGATAAGGACTCAGTTAGTTGTGTTCTTATATTTACTACAAATTTCGACTGTTATGTAATTCGCCGGTGTCCTTTATGCAATTTCGTATGTATATTATGTATGTACATATTGTATAAGTCAAACACAGCGTGTGGACCGTGGAAGACGGTCAGGGTCCGTTGTGTTTGACACCGAACTGCGTAATTATTTGAACACATAACCATAGGTGCTATTTCGACCTAAGTATTGTCCGATTTCTACAAGTGACAAAAATAATAGCCACACAGTACCAACGCAGTTGAAACCCCATGATTGTACTTGTACCTACTTGTTTTTGTGACTGGTTTTGGACAACTTTAATCCTTTTTGGATTTGTTCCCCATGAAAACATAATGTAAATAGTTTCTCTATGTAATTATACCTAATTGTTATTCTGCTATTTGTCCACGTCCTCAGCCGCGAAAGCTGAGGACGTGGGTTCAGAAACTTCAGAATTCAAACTTATAACACCTTAAAGTTTGAATTCTGAAGTTTCTGAACCCACGTCCTCAGCTTTCGCGGCTGATGCCTAAACCACTCGGCCACTACATTTAGGCATCAGCCGCGAAAGCTGATGACGTGATAAATCCCACCTCTGGCGTTGGTAAACTTCGGTAATGCTTCTTAGGTAATATGACATCTAATATTCAAAATAGTCTTACTACTTTAAAATACAACTCCAAAAATATTACCTACATAAAACAATTTGGGTCGTTCTTCAAAATACGTAGGATGCCCTGAAAATTTCGGGAATTTAATACTTAGGAACGTATATTTGACATGTGTTATACCTCTTTCTTACAAGCATAGTCTCATTATTCGAAAACACTGGCCACTTAGAAAAAAAAAACAATGTCCGATTTTCAATTGTTTTTTAAAGTCGTTGAGTCGCTGGTGAAAATGGAGCTGTCCCGCGAAAGTTTTAGAGCAATGATTTATTATGACTTTAAAAGTGGATTAACACAACAACAATGTGGAGACCGATTAACTATTGCTTTTAGTAGTGAAGCACCTTCAAAGACGACCATATACAGGTGGTATTCGGAATTCCAACGTGGCCGTGTGTCTCTTGCGGATGACGTACGTGAGGGTCGACCGAAAACGGCCGTTACCGATCAAAACATCGATGTTGTTCGCCAACTGATAAAGGAAGATAGGCATGTTACATATCGGGAGATTCAGGAGACTTTAGGCATTGGAATGAGTCAGGTACAAGTTATTTTACAACAAGAGTTGGGCGTGCGGAAGTTATTTTCCCGGTGGATTCCTCACTTGTTATCTGACGACCAGAAAACGGTACGTGTCAATTGGTGCCTCAAAACTTTAAAAAGATTTAATGGAGGAAGCTCAGATGCCGTTTTTAGTATTGTGTCAGGTGACGAATCATGGATTTACGCATATGAGCCTGAATCGAAAAACCAATCTCGAGTTTGGGTTTACGAAGACGAACCGAAGCCGACAAAAGTTGTTCGTTCTCGCAGCACGATCAAAAAAATGGTAGCCACGTTTGTCTCCAAATCGGGTCACGTGGCGACTATCGCTCTTGAAGATCGAAGAACTGTCAATGCCGATTGGTATATAGGCGTTTGTTTACCGATTGTTTTTGCTGAACTGCGAAAAACTAACCCTAACCGCCGTATTATACTACACCATGATAATGCCAGCCCTCACACCGCTCAGAAAACAGACGACTATCTGAAGGGCGAAAACGTCGAATTACTGGACCATCCTCCGTACAGCCCCGACCTAAGTCCCAACGATTTTTTTACTTTCCCGAAAATAAAGAATCGGTTGCGTGGTCAGCGTTTTCAGACCGCGGAAGAAGCAGTCGACGCTTATAAAATGGCCATTTTGTCAACCCCCACTTCAGACTTCAATAACTGTTTTAAAAACTGGTTTCAGAGAATGAAAAAGTGTATTAAACACAAAGGAGAATACTTTGAAAAACAATAAAAGTACTTTTATTTCATTAAAATGCGTATTTTTTCCGATTCCCGAAACTTTCAGGGCAACCTACGTATTCTGAACTTTAATTTACATACAAATATGCCCCTTTTAAGGTTATATTTGCTACAGTATTATGTTTAATATATTTTAAATAATTTATTTATAATTTTTCAACCACACAATTTTTTTCTCCTAACTTAGGTTAAATATCTAATAATTCAGGAACAGATTTTATATAGTTGAGTTGAATAACAACAATATGAGCTAGAACTAGTTTTTCGATATCTATATGCAAATGACCGCGTATTTAGCTACCTACCTATAACTAGATAATTAAAATAAGTCATCGTCCGTCTCTGCTATTAATTGTACCACCTGCTGGATTTCAAGTTCACTGAACCAATTGACGAGCTGTAGTTTGGCTTAAAATAGTGCTCTTTCCAATACAATATAAACTTCGTTTTTTTATTCTTGTTAGCCTCCATAGCCTAGTTGATACCTACCCTACCTACACTACAAAAGAGGTTCAGAGTTTGCATCCCGGCGAGGGCAATATTTGTGTATTTATTTATCACAAATATTTGTTCCTTGGTCATGCATGGCTGTCTATGTATTTAACTATCTAAGTATATGTATACATATATCTATTATATATGTATATCGTCGCTTGGTACCGTGGGCTTCTGAGCTTACCGTGGGACTAAAATATGTAAAATTTCCCAAGATATTTATTTATCATTATCATCATTAGCGTATCTCAATCCACAGCTGATTTGATTAACTATGCGTATTATGCATTGGGAAGTAGCCTATAACTAATCGCCAGTCGCCACGCTGGGCAAGCAGGTTGGCGATCGCAGTGTTGTGTACACTATGATGATGCTGATCATCAATCTTAGTTCACACTCCATACCTTACTCGACTCTTAGGACACCCACGCAAAGAGGTTGGAGTGGTGAGAAACGTATTCTTACTGCTTGTCGACATTACGAGTATATTATGTGATCCACACAGTGCCTTTAGTTTACTTGTCTATTATTATACTGTTTAACAATTTATTTGATTAAAAATCAATAAATGTAAACGTCAGGACAATATGAAACGTAAGTTCACGCGATTAAGTCCCATTTGTCGTTAAAATATAAATAAATTTGAATTGAGTATGTACCTACATAATAAGGTAAACGCACGCCTATAAAATGGCTTTAATGAAACACAATTTTAAGTTGATGATAAAACCAACGTAAAGTGCGTGATTATGAAATAATGTAAGGTTTTAGATTTGTTAACATTTTTTCGGATCCTACTGACGAATAGTACCTAACTAAGTATAATAATCCTAAGCAATGAATGAGCACAAAGATTTCTAATTGATTATTCTTACTTACTTCACTGCAATGTTCTGGGTCAAGTTAGCATGTCTAAAGTATTTGAATATTGTAGATAATCAATTAGAAATTTTACGAGTCCATATTAGTAGGTAGGTACTTAATTTTCTAGAATTATAGAGGCCAAGGCACTACTTAGTTGGAATTTTAAATTATACGCAAAAGAATCAACGCTAAGTAAATATACTTAGTTTTTAGGAACCCTTGTTTACTAAGGAACCCTTATAGTTTCACCATGTCAACCTGTCCGTCTGTCTGTCCGCAGCATAGCTCAGAGACCGATAGTACTAGAAATTCGCAATTTCGTATAGGTATACCCACATATTAATTACGCCGACAATGTAGTAGAACTAAATTAAAAAAAAAAAAATGTTTTTCTGGAATTCCCCTACACGTAAAGTGAGGATATTTTTTATTGACTGAAACCCCATAGTGATATTATTGAATACATAGGTCTTTTAAAAAAGGATAAGAGTCAATATAAAGTATTGTTTAGGTATATCATTACGTAATTGAGTATGAAAGCAAAATAATATACAGAGTGATTCATGAGTCATGAGCAGGAGTGAATAGGCTACTACGGACGGTCATGCTGACCGACTTTCACTACGGCGACAACCAAGAAATCACCAAAAAAAACTCTTAATTATGAGTTAATTGATCCTTAATTGATAGTTAAGTATGAATTAACTCATAATTAAGAGATTTTTTATGCAATTTCTTGGTTGTCTCCGAAGTAAAAGTTGCTCAGCGTGACCGTCCCTAGTACCCTGTTGACTCCTGCTCATGACTTAAGAATCACCCTGTATACATGGTGGAAATTGTTTTTTCTACTCTTTCAGCTACTCTGAATCTGGTAGCTGCCCTCACTGACCCAAAAATAACACCTACTATATATTTCAGACTGATACTCCTTTACATTGCGGCCGCCGCCGCCGCGCCGCAAGACAACAGCATCACGTACACCAAGCCATCCGAGGAGCCGCAAGCAGCTCCCTCCTTCACCTCCTCCTTCATCGACAACTTGCCGCTAAACAGCCAAGATACGTCAGACTATAGGTTAGATCACGACGATCAATACTTTATTTCGAGGAGTAGAAAGCAGCTCCTTCCTTGATATTCTCTTTTAACCTGCCGCTGAATGGTCAAGATACGTCAAACTACAGGTTAGGTCATGTACACTAGCCTCCTTAGCCTAAGGAGCCATAAGGAACCATAAGCATCCTTCAACTCCTTCATAGAGAACCTCTGAGCCAGGACTCGTCGGACTACTGGTTAGATCACGTACATTAGCCTCCATAGACTCACATACCTGGGTAGTTCTATGCGATTATTCCGTCGCACAAATCAAGTCATTACCATTCCCAAATTATTGACGAACTGCGTATAAAATAGTGGAGTCATTTTCGGTTATCTTGTAGCAGACGCATGTTTGTCTGCTATTCTGGCATAATAGTCTCGTTCGCTTTTATAAAACGGAAAATAAAGTGGTGATGGTAATGAACAATAAAAACGCGTTACAAAATTGTTGATGTGAACATTATTAATTCGTGTGTCAACAGGACAGAAGAAGACAGCAGCCAGTACCTGGACAGCGTGGCAGAGAGGGATGGCCACACCACACGCTCCACAGAGGACTCCACGGTGGAAGAGTCCACGGAAACCACGGAGCTGACCACGGTCACTGAGAGATACGAACCTAAAACAACGCCTAAGGTAAACACGGCTGCAATTTTATTATTCCTCGACTTAGGTACAGTGCGATTTAAAATCATTTGTCGCACTAGTGCGTAAAAAAGCACCATCTGTACAGGATGCTTAGCCAAGTTGCCAATCGCTAGCGCTTAGTAGCGTAGCGTAGTTTTACCTGTGCTTTAAAATCGACACGAGTTACGAATTTCGTTTTCGGACACGTATCGTACGACGTTTTTCATTACATATGTATGGCCCTCCGAAGATTTCGACCTGACGTAAAAAGAACCATTTCTTGCACTAGCGCGTAAAAAAAAGCGCCATCTGTACTGATCTTTATTAACCAATAACGACAAACGGTATGCCTCTGGATAGCTTATGTTAAGCTCCGTAACTTTTACTATGGCAGGATCTTCCAAATATGTGTGTGAAGAAACTTAATAGCACTTAAAAACTGGGAGTTACGGAGTATTTAACTATCGCAAGTGTTCGTGATTGACAGTTAGTGACCGTCATTGTTACTCGTTCCTAATAAGTCTTAAATTAGTAAAGTGTTTAATTTCCGCAAATATGTCGTAGTCTCGTAAGATACTCTGTATATGTATATAAAAATACATTTACAGGATCATTGTATGTTGTCAAAAAATATTCAAAGGTGAATATTATGAAATAAATGTCTCATTGGTAAATTATTGTTTTTGTGTTGTTTTTGCTGTAACTTTTTTCTCACAGCTATTAGACCGTCTCTGCCTAAACAAAAATTGCTCTACAATTTTACAAACCACTTTTCCCAAAATATATAGTTTGTTGTTATTAGGCCAGGGTCCACACATTTTTGCCCATCCTCCTTTATTTGAGCACTGTTTTCTAGAGTTATAGGTAAACGAAAATTGAGTTCCATTTAACAAACTTTCAATGCATATTCCTTTACATGCACGTAACTAATCTCCAGTTCCAGAAAAAAAAGGCGCCACCCAACTTCCACTCCAAGCTCAGCTACTTCGAGAAGGTGTCCCGCCCGTCGCCGAACCAGGTGGAGCGCGCCGGCCGGCGGCGCTTCAAGTCACGCTGCCGCTGCGAGAAGATCTCCAACTGCCCCAAGCTGCAGGTCACGGTGCCGCGCTGTCCCGAGGAGTACTTCCTGTGCTGCTTCTAGACTGTTCTAGATCATGTATCAATTCAAGGATCGGACAAACGCCCGTCATTATGAAAACATAACCCTGTTCCATACAATAGAGACTTCCTTATCTTATGATGTTAATATATTTTATTATACACGATGATTCTTAATCCGTGATCAGGAGTAGAAAAACATTAAAATTTAGCCAAAATTAAACTTATTCGGCGAGGTCTCAAGTTATTTCTTCACTGTTTAATTAATTAAAAGTGAAAATTAACCTAATTAAAACAAATTACCACTTAATACATGGTCATCCTACACTATAAAGTTTAACTACGATACGTCAAGTGCCATCAATATGGCGGGAAACGGGAATTTGACGGATCTTATGTCAATAAAGACTTCCATCTACTCATTATCTTATCAGTGCAACACTGATAACGACGAACATAATTGATAGGAGATTAATGTTAACGTGCATTACCTGAACTTGGTAAAATCTTGAGCAAGTAAAGCAATTTGTTTTCATACAGTACAATTTAATAATTAAATAAAAACAATAAAACTGCATACCTGACCAACTAAAACAAAAATCATTATTTTAAACATAATTTAATAAGTGTTCAAAATGTCCACCGTGTTGTTCTTGACACAGATCCGCTTGATTGTTCCTGTGATTGGATTGATTCGCTCGAAATCTTCTTCAGCAAAGAATCTTAAGATTTGTTGATCCAGATCGTCAGGATGATGGCGAGGTCGTCCGGGTGCTCGAGCATGTTGTAGCACTGTAAACTGTCCGAAGTCGCGAAGATTTTTGGTGCGTGCGATTTATTAAATTGTGTCCGGGGATCGGAATGTTTGGATGAAGTCCGTGAAATAACTGTTGGGTTCGCCTTGTGCTATTCGTTTGTATTGACAAACGCTGTATGTTTGAGTACGGAGGTGATAGAGGCATGATTTTTGGTGAATAATTATAATTTTCTCATTAAATATCCGTGACTATGACTTTGTTTGTTATGCGTTTGACAAAAGTGATTGACAATGTCATGGGCAAGGTTTACTCATAAATTGACAATTGCTAATAACTTTGTAAAGAGATTACAATACAACCTCATACAATCCGATATGGTAGTAGTACAGTGACAAGGATTTTAGGATAAAATTTAATTCAAAATTAAAACATGATTAAAAAACCGGCCAAGTGCGAGTCGGACTCGCGCGCGAAGGGTACCGTACCATTATCAATGTATTATTAAAAAAATACAGTTAAATCATCCTACCTCAAAAATTATAGGAGATAATTTAATCAAACCAAAAATCGTTGATAGAGTTTATTAATGTGCATAACATATATTTTTTTTAAAAATTTAAATCGCGTCGTTTAAAAAATAGAGGGGGGGGGACACATTTTTCAGACTTTGAGAGCTGATATCTCGAAAACGATTTGCTTAAATAAAAATGAGATGTATAAACCTTCATATCATTTTCAAAGACCTTTCTATTAATACCCCACACGATTATATACAACTAAAAAAAAATTCTATCCCTCAGTTACATGTATGGAGGGCCCCCACCCCAATGGTTTTTTTTACAATTTAGTATCATAATCCTGTAGCGGTTCATACAACACATATCCTTACTAAGTTTCGTTACTGTAGCATTTATAGTTTCCGAGTAAATCGGCTGTGACAGACGGACAGACGGACAGACGGACATGACGAATCTATAAGGGTTCCGTTTTTGCCATTTTGGCTACGGAACCCTAAAAATTAATAAATTTGTTTTCACGTAATTACTACTTTAACGTAATCCCCATCAATTACTGAGTTAGAAAAAATGGTTCCTGATCACGGATTAAGAATCATCGTGTATAAGATCTTTTTTATTTATTAATATACGCGATATAATCCGTTTGAATATTATAATATGAAATAGCTTTATTTCATGAATAACTATCGCGGTAACAGAAAAAGATATTTTACAATCAGTATCTAGTTCAAAATGGAATATCAAAAATTCTGAATCTTTTGTTGGTCACAACCATGGTGTGTACAAGTAAGAAAGAGTGGGGATCTCCTAAATAGATACTTTGTTTCAGTGTTATAAAAAAATATCTTATATAATAAAATGTGTTAATATCATAAGATAATGAAGTCTCTACTGTCCGGAACAGGGTTATGTTTTCAAAATGACGGGCGTTTGTCCGATCCTTGTGTATCATATACTGGGGGCAAAATCTTGACACAACGTCAGCTATTCGTATTGCTGCAGTCACTGTATGCTGCTGCTTAAAATACGGTGACGGCACTCAAAACGCTGTTACCCCTCTTCCTGCTTAAACGTTTTACTATTATCTGAGGTCGGCTCTCCTTATCTCCTTCCACTTAAAGCGTTTTGTGCGATTTCAACGTCAATAGATTTGGATCATTGCCTTCTAAGTAGCGTGGGTCTTGCCTTGGGTCTTTCACAATGGCAATTAATATATTTGATGCTACTGTGATCACAGCACGTGGCCGGAAGTGTTTCTCAACTATTAATACGATCATTAGTATTAAAGATGTAGTGCAAAATCCTTTCTCTTCGGCTTTTCACGAAAACATCAGAGTTCATATTGCTGTCACAATGAACTTCAGTATATATTGCACTGAAGCTAATTGAGACAGGGAGATTTTCGTGAGTTTGAGTTGATTCGGGAGTTTCCGTGAAAAGCCGAAGAGAAAAGATTTTGCACTACATCTGTACATTTGAAATCTTTTTTTCAGCAGCATTATGGAAGCCTTGCAATAAAAATTTTACGAATGACGTGGACAAACCTTCCATTGTTTGCCTTCGTATTTTCACGGAAATGTCCGAAATCATATTGCTGTCTCTATAAATTTCGATATCCATTTCAATTAAATTGAGAGTGAAACAAATTAAAGTTTTCCCGTAAATACAATTTCCAAGAGTAGCTTTTAAGTAGGAGAAAAGAGTAGGGTTTGAATTTCTTACAAAAATAGCACGTAGACAATGAAGAAGGTAATCTATGGGCTATTTTTAGAGAAGGATTTAATCCCTCCTTGCTAACATATACTAGTCTAGTATTTAGATATCGGCTAAGTTGGCAACTATAACTATGTTAAATTGTACGTAGTGTTCTTCCCCACCGATTTGTATCAGCGCGATATGATTATTAATTAACAATCATTTAAATAGTTACTTGTTTTGTATAAGCATATAATTACGGACCATTCATCTAAAGATTGTCAGTCTCGTAGTATAGATCATGTTTCCAAAATTTTGTGTAACCACCCTCTAAACAGGGCAATTTCTTACAATCCATGCTCTCGGTAAAAATATAAAAAAAAACTTTTGCTTGGAGCAAGAACGAGAGCGAAAAATTGTTGTTTTACTGCAATCTACATAAAGTCAAGCTTGAAAAAAAACAGTGACTACCGTACCACAAAAAATGTAAATTATTTATAAAAATGCAGATTTTCTATCAATACAGTACCGTAATATCTAAGCTAGAAGGTGCAAAATTGAATAAATATGTATGTAATAAGTGTGAATATTAGGTCATAAAGTCTTAGCATTTCCTAAACAATTCAAATTATAGTTTAGGGACTATAAAGGAGGTTATAATTACAACCAAACAATATAGTGGTAAGTTGTAAACATGCTTTAAAATGTTAATTTATAATGAAATAAAACATGATAAAACAATTGCATTTTTTATTTTGTATTTAATAGCAACACCAGATAATTTTATGTATTTTAATGTTATCAATTAAAGAGAATACTTATCACAAAGAATACAGTTGACAGAAAACAGTCAATCCTTAAATTATAATTGAAAAATAGTTATAGATACTAAATATAATTTCCAATATCCTATAGCTAGACTGCGTTATACGCTTGGCACTTTTTATTAAACACTAAATAATGTACAGGGTGTAATCTAAATAGTGGTGTTCCGTTTTCGAGCATATAGCATCACTTTTATTAAAACTCTATTAGCGTCATTAGAACTTCCTTTTTATTTTAGCTATTTTCATAATTTTGAATTTAGGGGTAAATTTCGCCGTTCTGACGTTAGTTTGGCGGGCACATTTCCAGTTCTGGCTAATGGACGCCTAATCAAGGGTTTAAGTACTGCCTAAGGCAAGTGCTCGCAATGTGCTTAAATGTAAGAAGCACAAACAAATAAAAAAACTAATATAATAATTTGGAATTTAATAAATTAAACTATAAACGCTTGCTTGGAATGACGAAATGGCGGGCGTCATTAAGTTCTTAGGGTGCATTCAAAACAAACGAGCATTCGCTATTCTAACCCCCCCACTCCCCCCAGGTGTACGATACAAATCCGAACAGGGTTTAACGTCACCTTATGTTATACTTTGTAACGTTTTTCATGTAATAAAAAAAAAAAAACTCTACGAAATTCGATCGTTACACAAAACGTGATTCGTTGATTTTGTAGAGTGGGGGATAGAATAGCGAATGCTCGTTTGGTCTGAATGCATCTTTAAATATCACTGGAATCAATGACATTAAATAATAAATGGACGCACAGAGCCAAACAAAAAAACCAAGAAAAGTGGCACTAAAAGTCATTTCTGTCATGTTTCAGTTGAAGCTAATAACGCTCACTTACAATAAACTATAATAAAAAAAACTCAAAGAATAAAAAACTTTGTGAAATGAGCAATAAGTGTCAAATTTGCGAACAACACCGCAAAATAGTAGAAACTTTTTATGTTTAAGGAATAATGATGCTATACCGTAAGGTGACCAAATGTCAACTGTCAGAACTGAATAGCGGAGCAAAAGGACCGCAATATTTACTTCTGCAGCCCATTTTTTGGGGCCATTTTTTTGAGCTGTTTGGGGATCCACTTATATATTCTAAATCAATGACAGGAATTTAAAGAGCACTTTGCTCGAATTTTGGCGCACATTTGGCACATTGTGAGCACTAACTCCTGACGTATACTGCAGCTCCATTTGTATGTACACGCGAGATTCTGACGATCAGGAATATTCACTTAAACAGTTCACCAATATTTTTGTTACTCTGTATATTAATCGAATATAAATTATCGTGAGACATAAATTCAATATAAAATTCAATTTACACTCTTCAATAGTCAGTATGCGTGCTATGTGCGGATACCGTCGAATGTTTTACAGGGTGTTTCACCAGCAACTGAAAACCGCAGACATCGCATAGGTATAGGTAGGTATTATTGAGCTACTTTTACACCAAAATCACGAAAAAAATGCTCCCATACAAAATGTCAAGAAAATGTATAAAACAGTTAATTTTTACATAATTTCGACGTTAATGCCATAGGAAAACTTGCTCAGTCTACTGCAAATGAATGTCCTTACAAAAATTACTAAGTATCTACCGTAGTCTCGTGTCTTCGCCTAGGATACCTATCTTCGCCAAGTGTAAAAAGTTGAAAATTCCGCATAAATTTTAGAGTAGAGTGTAATTTTGAAAAACATATACTTTGCTTCGCGTCAGTCTGCTCTAAAAATAAGGCGAAAATTTCATCTTTTCACACTAGACGAAGATAGGTATACTAGGCGAAGACACGAGACGGTAGGTACTTAGTAATTTTTGTAAGGATATTTGCAGTAGACTTAGCTTTTCCTATGGGATTAACGTCGAAATTGTGTAAAAATTAACTGTTTCATACATTTTCTTGACATTTTGTATGGGAGCATCTTTTTTCGTGATTTTCGTATAAAAGTAGCTCAGTAGGACCTATACCTATGCGATGTCTGGGGTTTTTTAGTTGCTGGTGAAACACCCTGTGTCGTAGCAAACAAGAAGACAGACAAATAATTTAAATCAGGTTATTCTGGAAGAGTATGAGGATTGTCATGCGGCTCGATACTTCAATGTCTATAACACTTGTTGTTTCAGTCCGGATATAGTATATTCGCGTCTCGTCGGCACCTCTCCTGCAAAAAATTTAATTATTAGGTATAATTTAAGCAATACGAGTATAATTGTTAGAATTATAACTAACTTGGAGTTTCACCTCCAACATATTCAAATATTGAACCGGGTTATTCACGTTAGGGTACTTCTTATTTTTGCTATTTTGTAGGATGTTCGAACCAATAAAAAGAGCTCTGCTCTCCCTATTACAATTTTCTATGAGGCACCCTCTCTATTTGATAAGTAAACCATATTTGTTTTTTTTTTCAATTATTATAAACAATAATCAGGGGTCGCTACAGTCTTTTATTGGTTCGAACATCCTACAAAATTGCAGAAATAAGAAGCACCCTAATTCACGTATATAAGTCGAGGATTGCTCGATATGTTTCGATCCATTAAGAGGGTCCTCGTCCGGAGCACCCTCGGCCATAGCCCAATGCGTACACGACTTCAATACGTAAGTAACCCGGTTCGATATTTTAATATAATTGTTACAATAATTATGTTCTATGTTAAGTGTCTTCAGAATCTTCATACATATTTAGCAATTATAGCGTAGAATGCTATATAACTTTAAAAACTAGCTTCACTCTGCCATGTTTGTCACTGGTCGGGTACGCCTGATATTTATTTACCTTATTCTTGGCAGTGTATCTTATAAGATACTCACTCTCTCTAATTAGTCCGACAAAGACAGTTTTCGATCAGGATTCCCGATTGGGCGTTAGCAATTGGCGTCTTGGCTACGCACCCTGGTGTCCAGAGATACGGTAGACTAGGACATTTTATCTGATGTCCACAGATAGGCTAGAACAGGACATCTTACCTGATGTCTACAGATAGGCTAGAATAGGACATCTTACCTGATGTTTACAGATAGGCTAGAACAGGACATCTTACCTGATTTCCACAGATAGTATAGAAGAGGACATATTCCCTGATATCCACCGATAGTATAGAACAGGACATCTTACCTGATGTCCACAGATAGTATAGAACAGGACATCTTACCCGATGTCCACAGATAGTATAGAACAGGACATCTTACCCGATGTCCACAGATAGTATAGAACAGGACATCTTACATGATGTCCACAGATAGGCTAGAACAGGACATCTTAAATGATGTCCACAGATATGCTAGAACAGGACATCTTACCTGATGTTCACTGATAAGGTAAACAGGCAGCGACTCTGTACAGAACTCGCACGGTATGACGGGGTCGTCCGCGTCCGGGGGGGTGCGGGGGCGCGGCCGCGGGGAGCGCGGGCGGGGGGACTTGTTCGGCCGGTACTGCGTCAGGTCCGGTCGGCAGCCCGTCTGGAACAAACGTCATCATCAGCCAATTGAGAGAGTTCCACAAAGATCGGTCGTGAGCTGTCCGCATCCATTTGACACCCGCAACCTTTACCAGGTCGTCGCTCCATCTTGTGGGGGGCCTTCCCACGCTGCGCCGTCCAGTGCGTGGTCGCCACTCGAGAACACACGTGCCGTATATTTATTTAAGCATTACTTGTCGTGTGGTGACGGCAATAAGAATACACATGTCACCACCCCAACTCTACCACCTGTCGTAAGAGTCGACCAATTTATTGAAGATTGATGGTGGGCAGCAACGTCATCGTAATAGACAAAATACTGCGATCGCCAACCCGCTTATGGCCATTACCTCCTAAAGCGTACATATGCATAAGTAATAATAGGAGAGGCCAACGTCCAGCAGTGGAATATGTGATGTGATTATGGGTCTTAATCGCGTAAACTTACGTTTAATATTATCCTGACATTACACCCGGTCGCAGGTAGACTGGCGAGAAAATGTATCAACAGTATCAACACCTAGTTGCGCGGGTTTTGCGAACTACCCGCACTTGGTCTTGACTATACTTCTAGGCTAGGGGCGGTTGGGTAGGTATTGGATGTTGTGAATGTTGTGTGAAGGCCGCCTAGTGACCCCCTTTTTTTGTTTTCGCAGGGGAGAATGCTTTTACGCATCCACCGCCGGGCTTGGGCCACCCATGTGGCCTATAGGTATGGAGGTGATATGTGGGACACACTCACAGAGGAGAATATCCACTAAAAACCCCTGCGGCATCACCCACCTTACAGATTATGGATGTGTCATGGGATCGCGTTAGCATTCTATCGTGACACCCCTCGGCCTAGTGACAACCCTAGCCTAGAAGTGAATAATCAAGACCTAGTGCGATAGGGCAAAAATCGTGACGATCGATTGCTTTAAAATTGAGTCACGAAGCAATTGATAGTTAAAATCTATCATTTACTCGTTGGAAACGGTATAGTAAATTATATATTGTATTAAATAAGCCTATCCACGTTTGATCTAGAGTTGCGGAAAAAATGCCCAGACTACAACAACAACATATAACATGCTCGCTCAAATGTATCAACAATAATTAAGAAGTTTACTGAATTCGGAATTTGATCGGAGACGACCGTGAGACCATAAAAATCGGCCGACACCAATAAAAACATTACCGAGTAATATTGTACGTCAACAGAATGATATTAGGCATATTATGGGGAAATTTAAGATATTAGGCGTTAGTACGAGTCAAGTACATTAACAGAACGTTTTTTTCCCGATGGATGGATGGTGGGTAGACATTAATTTGAATAACGATTATTTTGTTTATACCGTTTTAAATATTATTCTGAGGAGTAATTGGTACCTAATGAAGTTATCTATCTTTCGTGTGATTTAATTTCATAAAGAGTGTGTGATTGTGAAGGAGCCTAATCAAATATCGAAAAGAAATTACAAATTTGTATTGAAAAAAAAATACGGTATTTTAAGAATAAGTTGAATGTTATGTTATACCAAATTCAAACCGCAGATAAATAAATAAAATGTATAGCAAATAACATATTCATTTTATTCATTCTCATCATCTTTAACAACATCGTTCACAAACTCCGCCCATTTCTTCACGAAAGTGCTGAACAACCTCGTTTTTCCCCTATCGTCCAGCGCGCTGTAGCGTATAGAGTTGATCGCCAACTGCTTCAGTAGTCTCAGGTCCGCGTGTCGGCTCGCCACGGCCGCGAACGATACGTAGAAGTCGTCGGAGAGCGGCGACGCGCCCCACACGCCGGGGTCATCACCCGATAACACCACAGGCACACCCCGCGACAAGTACGCGGCTAAGGGATGACTCCGCACGTCCTTCACCAGCGATAACACACAGTTAGATATCACGTTCACCTCTATAGCTACATCGTTCCGCTTCACGGCTGTCATTAGCGCTGGATGCTTGATCAGAGCGTTCGCGTGTCCTATCCTCTTCGAACCGAGCAATACCGCATCGAATAAATTCTCGTCCACTGACGTACCGTAGTCGTTTGTTTCGCCAGCGTGGAAGAAGTAATCTAAATCATCTTTCGCTTCTAGCAGAATTGGCAAAAATTCCTTTAAAGGAGTCGCTTTAGTTTCATGGCCGACGAGATCAAACCCTGCGATTAAATCTGGCAGTTGCTGCTTCAATTTACGAGCAAGGTCTAGTGCTTCTTTCATCTGTTCTGAACTAAGCCTTCTGCTTGGTGAAATTATGAGCTTCAAACCAGCAAAATCAGGGTGATTATCCATAAATTTCCTTGCTACTTGATCATGTAGCGTTGCCATGTAGATTTTATCATGAACTGTACCATTTAGTTCATACATAGAGTGCAACCCGATCCTGAACTCGGCATACATGACGTTGTCGTCGTATAAATTCTGCAACGATTGATAAATCATTTTCTCGCGCACAGGTCGGTACTCTATTAAGGAAAGGATTGCGGATATGGTATCACCGAAGTGCTTCCACAATTCGTTTTCATCGGAATGTTTCGTCATATCCTCAGGACCTAACGTTAATCGCTCCATCAGCATTGAATCAAATTGGGTAAGGTTTAAATGTTTGATTCGAAGCTCATTGATAAGACTCCAAGAAACTGGGCATTCTCTGTTCGGGGTGGTCTGTGAGAATAGGAATTTTAAGTCGTTTTCCGTGACACACACATACAAATGTTCTTCGTAAGTGAGCTTCAATAATTCACGGGGGTTTAACACTAGCGAGCCGTGTAAGTGCAGCGCTGCTCCCTTCGGCATGCGGCGAACAATTTGATACCCCTTCGACCGCCTCATGTCATCTCTGTAGTTGAAATAGTGGCGAGAAAAATTCAGATTCTCTGCATCTATATTTTTCCACTTCATCAGTTTCTCGTTGACGAGTATTTCTCTGTCAGAGAGGTGCAGCTTGTTCCCGAGTGACAGTTGGGAGTCGATTTCGATCAATCGTGATCTTTTTTGCATGTACTCTGCAATATTTTCTGCTTTCAATAGATCAAGGGATAGCAAACACAAACTGGCGACTGCTATTGATTTCATGGTTCTTTTCACGGAGAATATTTTAGCCTGTGCTGTAGTAGTAGTCACAACCTTCTAATTCTTCTGCCCAGTAGATTTGAAAGAGTCAACGTCACAAAGTTCGTAGAACAATTTAATTCAAACAAATATTTATCTGGTCAGAGTTTTGACCTTGCTCCACTGTCTTCAATGAATGACTCTTTATCACTGACGCTCAGCGCTACTATTTATAGTTTCCTCAAATACGTTCTCATAAGGCGCTTGATTTATTATTCATATATGTCTTATAAATATTTAAATACCGAACGACCTGCTCTATTCAGGAACAGTATCCAATTGAGTGACTGATAAACAGATTTGAGATTTATTTTCATCATTGATAAATACGTAATTTGAGTTGAACATTGATTGCAACGTACGCAGTGTTTGTAACATGTAATAGATAACTTGACCCGGTAACCTTTTAATTAGTAATTAATATGATTAGATAAATAATAGGGGAAAGTCCCATTAATGACAGGCGGCACCTAGTGTCGGAGGTTCGTACTATCTTGGTCAAACACACGCGTTTTAGGAGCGCGGCGCGACGGGAGGGAGTGAGACGTCGCGCTACGCTAGGCCAGCGTGCCATCCCGCTCTCAAAACGCGTCTTTGACCATGGTCACCTCAAATGTCTGCCACTGGGGGACTTCCCCTATAAGTATGCAGGACCGAAAGCCAGCGACAGTTATTTATGTGGCTCGTGCATAATGAAAGGCATTACACACGAATATGGTTTTATGAAAAGATCCGCAGGTGAGTTTCATAATACCATCAAAATATCAGCGTAGTTTTAAAGATTTAAGCATACATAGGGATACAGGGACAGATAAAGCGCCTTTGTTTTATACTATGTAGTGATGTATCCACAAAGTTATCCAGGAAATATGTAGATAAAGATCCCTAATACAATGTCAACATGAAAATGTAGTCTAACACTTTTCGACTCTATTCACTGGTAATAATAAAGTTGAAAAATGTTAGATAACATTTTTTTACTGTATCTACATCTACAGTGATACCTGATAATCAATTTCTATTACTAATAGTTGGACAGATATTATTTACACAAATGTACAGAAAACCGAGTTTCTAATGGCTCTTTTACAATAGGGCAATATAATACGTTTAACTGCATACTTGTCAAAGTCAAACGATTCTTTAAGGTGGTTCGTTTTTCATACTAATGTATTTATTCAAATATGGGTAAATGGAGCATAGTTTTACAATGTAATCACTTAAATCGACAATCATTTTTATATTTGTTTGCGGCAAATTATGTTTCTGTAATATAAAGGGTCGAATAATAGCTTAAATTAGTACGTTATTTTAATAAAGATTTGTCAATATGTGGGTCAACGTCGACAGTGTCATACACCAATCGTACGTTCGGTGTGTGGGTTGGAAAGTGACGTTGCCAGTTGGCTGAAAATGCTACGTTGCCGCTCTGCCCTAACGCATTTCGTGCAGTTTATATTTTTCAACAATATCAAACGCAAGCGTTGCTAATGTTGCCATATAGGCCATATCCCCACGCAAAAGCCGAACGAAAGACCTTTTATTATAGAAAATATACCTATACATACTAGTTACATTTATACCTATACTACAGGAAGGATTTCTTACATTTAATGTTTTTATAATAGATGTGCGTACTAAATGATAGTCTCGTGGAACTGAACATAAAACCCATTTGGCAAGGCAACACTAAATTCAAACGTCACTCTGATTCTAAATCACCGGCAGTACTTAGTACTTTATCGTTTTACCATTTGTTTATACCTACAAATCCGAATTGACGCTAAATTGCCTACGATTGTTTAAAATATCTCATAGCGTGCAGTGATTTACATGAGGATATTATGTAGCCACAAACGTCCCGGAAAGGCTATAAAAACCACCGATACTCGGGCCTGAAAAAAACTTGTAAGCGAAGTCTTGGAGAAATGATACTATATTACGGAGAAATCAAAAGGTAAGTTCTGTAGAGGCTGACTTGCTGGATATCTTTCGTCCCAGTATTCAAACAGTTTTTTTTATTATATATTTCCACTATTATTATAACAAAAATGTTTCGATGTTTATTGTTTTCGCAACAACTGCTCATCAGATTGGAATAAGGAAACTTGACATGTAGATAAATAGTAATATATATTATATTATAAGAATAATATTTTTATTTTACATAAATACCGGAAACGTTAGTTTCCCGAGGGATGATGAGTTCCAGGCCTTAAACTATGCTCCCTGAACCTGTTTTGAACCCAGGTTCACTCCCTAACTTCGCAGTCAAGTTCACCACCACCTAACTAGACAAAGCTGAAATGTATTTTTTATTCCAGTAATCATCATACACCATTTTGACGATGAGTATTCTGATTTCAGATCCAGGGCCAACTGCAGGTGTCACAATATGTGTAGATGCGTAAGGCTCACTTCCAAGCAACACACACAACGTCAAGCAATCTTCCTATATCCATGTATAAAACCAGAAAAACGTAAAACAGAAATAATAAATGAAAATAATATGATATGATGTAAATAAAACACTGAATTTATAAATTGATGTTTTCTTTATCTATGTATTCCGCAAGTGATTAGAATGGGAAGGAATCTAATAATTAAAATGACTAGAAATATCTAATATAATCATTCTAATATATCTACATATGAAAACTGAAGTCATCGAATAGATTCCGTCCCAATCTGATTGGACACCTATTAGGTTAGGACATCCAGTCCCGTTTGATAGTAGTATAGGCTATTTCAGATTGACCATGCAAAAAATACCGGAACTGGATGCCATAACATCACCTGAAAACGTTTTTGGTGAGTAAATATATAAGGTCACCAAAATTAAACCTAGGTTGGTAGTTCAGGGACCAATACCACAAAACTTTACAAGCATACAAATCTACAAAATTGACAATTACTTATTTGTTTTGGAATTTATACAATTTTGTAGAATTATACGCTTGTAAAGTTTTGTGGGATAGGCCACAGGTTATTTATTTATTACTGAAAAAATTGTAATTATAGGTAAAGTATCATTAAAAAAAATAAAAAGTCATGTAATGTAAAGTAAAAAATATATTGAAATTACGAGATTTGAACCGTGGTCCTAATGAATGTGCGTCAGACTATCATCCAACTAGCCTAATCCAAGTTCAATACACGTTTCGAAATAAGCAATCGGTTTCGTAAACGAATAAGGGTTTGAATGTGTGTGTGCATACTGCGCAGCCGCGGCAGCGTTTCGTATTTATTCAAATAAATTTTGTAAATTAAACCTCACCTGAAATTTAGTTGGCTACATTAGAAACAGTAGTTTATTTACGGCAAACGTATTACTTATTAAAAATATTTCTATTATCATACATAAAATATAAAAATACGTAGAATTCGCGCCACCTAGGCACTATACCGCCATCTATTGGCGTTGTAGTGCCTAGCTGACCGTGACATTCCACCTTAATCAAGTAGACATAGGAACAAGCACTTTAAAATCGTCATACACATGAAATTATAACTAATTCCGATTCTAACCCTAGACCACTGACCAGAGAAGAACCGGTAAGAAACTAATTTTTATTTGTGTCGAGTGTAGATAAAAAAATTAATATTAGGTATAGGCCTGTTAAGTTGTCGTTCTGGTGAAAATTATTTTGTCTTAAAAATAAAGGTGGTGGTCAGGTTGCTTCTTTGTTTACCAAATTTCTATATCCAAAAAAACTGACTATAATACCATTATTCACAAGTAAGGAAAACTCTTGCAACTTTTATAAATTAACCAGTAAATGTAGTAGCTTTAGCAAAGTTGCCAATCGCTAACGCTTAGTAGCGTATCGTAGTTTTCCCTCTCTGTCACTCATTCATATTAGTGCGACAAAGACAGCTGCCTTTCGTTTACGATTGGCGATTAAGCGTTAGCGATTGGCAACTTGTCTAAGCACACAGGAGGTTGAATAAATAAAAAAAAATGGTAGTTAAGATCCTCAGTCATGAGATTGCGACGTAGAAGAAAAATATTACTCTAACGATTTGTATTTGAAAGGTCCACGGAAAGAACATGTTTAGTCCTTCTAAAAGTCAGGGCTTTGCACCATAATCTATTATAAGTAAGGTTGATTTTCCTTCTAAAATTTGAATTGACTAGACATGTTATTTCCGTGGACCCTTCATTTAATTTGCTACTCTTTTGCCTATTCGTTTTGCTAAATTTACGCCTGTAGCTGCGAATATGGTTGGACAAACTATGAAAGAATAAAATAATTACACTGGGACAATTCTTCTGTTATGAAGATTTATCCTGTGACTATAATACAGGGGATCCTAAGACTTCGAATAACATGCAGGAAAAGTGTCTTAGTAGGCTAAATACATTGTTGCGTATCGTTATCGTATTAACGCTACCAGTCGTGTTAACAATGGATTCATTATTTAAGCAATTTATGAACGTTTGTAACATAAAAAAACCGGCCAAGTACGAGTTGGGCTCGCGTACGAATGATTCCTCATCATCAATTTATCATAAACTAGGGACCCGCCCCGGCTGCGCACGGGTACTATACCGACATAAAAACCTTCCTCTTGAATTACTCTACCTATTAAAACAAGTGCGAGTCGGACTCGCGCGCGAAAGGGTTCCGTACCATTACAAATTTATTATTTGAAAAATACAGTTAAATCAACCTACCTCAAAAACTATAGGAGATAATTTAATCAAACCAAAAATCGTTGATAGAGTTTAATAATTTGCATAACATATATTTCTTTTAGAATTTTAAATCGCGTAGTTTAAAAAATAGAGGGGGGGGACACATTTTTCAGATTTTGAGAGCTGATATCTCGAAAACGATATGCTTAAATAAAAATGCGATTTACAAACCTTCATATCATTTTCAAATACCTTTCTATTAATACCCCACACGCTTATATACAACTAAAAAAAAATCTATCCCTCAGTTACATGTATGGAGGGCCCCCACCCCAATGGGTTTTTTACAACATAGTATCATAATCCTGTAGCGGTTCATACAACACATATCCTTACCAAATTTCGCTACTGTAGCATTTATAGTTTCCGAGTAAATCGGCTGTGACAGACGGACATGACGAATCTATAAGGGTTCCGTTTTTGCCATTTTGACTACGGAACCCTAATAAAGGAGCTCTTTGCTCTCCCGATTGCAATTTTCTATGGGGCAATGTATAAGCTTTATTGTACATTAGACAAGAAATACAGGAAACACAAACAAAAACAATAATAATTGAAAAAAAAAAAACAAATATGGTTTACTTACCAAATAACAAAATGAGAGGGTGCCCCATAGTAAATTGCAATCGGGAGAGTAAACGCTCCTTTATTGGTTCGAACATCCTACAAAATTGCAAAAATAAGAAGCACCCTACTAAGCCTTGGTGTGAAGTTTACTTACTTGGTGCAGCACCAGATCTTCGGCCAGCACGGGCGCGCCGCGGAACTCGTCGCCGTCACCACCCGCCTCGTCACCCTCCACGTCACCATCGTCGCCGTCGGATGGCCGCCGCCGGGGACGGGTGCTGTCGCTGGGACAATAAGAAGCACCCTACAGCACCCTGGTGTGAAGACTTACTTGGTGCAGCACCAGATCTTCGTCACCACCGGCCTCGTCACCCTCCACGTCACCATTGTCGCCGTCGGATGGCCGCCGCCGGGGACGGGTGCCCTCGCTGGGACAATAAGAAGCACCAAGCAAGCGGCTGTCTATACCTTTGCTGCCTAAGCAAGATCTTAGGCCTAGAAACCATACCCTTCTTACGATTCCAACATCGCGTACTGTGGCTCGCCAAAGATCTCTTGTTCGAGCTCTAAGATTTATGAACGCGCTTCTGTCATGGGCACCTGAATGTGATCTGTTCGCAAGCCGATGGGCAATTGTGTGTAGCGTATGTCTGAAGTACTGCGAGGTAATGGATGACAGTGGTGTATTATAATGATATTTTGTATATAATATTGTGTAGTCTAAATTGTACAGTGCTTTGGTTTATACTGTCATGCTGTATATTTTTTGTTTGAATAAATAAATAAGAAGCACCCTCTACTAAGCACCCTGAAGTCTACTTACTTGGTGCAGCACCAGATCTTCAGCCAGAACTGGCGCGCCGCAGAACTCGCACGGCAGCCGCAGCGCGCCGTCGCCGTCACCACCGGCGCCGTCACCCTCCACGTCACCATCGTCGCCGTCGGATGGCCGCCGCCGGGGACGGGTGCTCTCGCTGGGAAATAAATAAATATCTTGGGACATCTTACACAAATCGACCTAGTCCCACGGTAAGGTCAATTAAGGCTTGTGATGTGGATACCAGGCGACGAGATATATAATAGATAGATACATATAGATACTTAAATACATAGACAGCTATGACCAAGGAACAAATATTTGTGATAAATAAATACACAAATAATGCGCTCGCCGGGATTCGAACCCGGAACCTCCAGCTTCGTAGGCAGGGTCACTACCAACTAGGCTACGGAGGCTGTCGAAATAGTGGCAAATTACTTGACTGAGAAGTTTAGTTAATTTATCCGGGCTTTTCCGCAATTTGACATCAATGAGGGTTTTCGGATAGATGCAGGTCGCATCTAACCGGTACATGTGGAGGTCCAGAGGGGAGGCCTATGTTCAGCAGTGGACGTCTTAAGGCTGAGATGATGATAATGATGAGGGTTTTCGATATTTTTTCTGCCACCAGGCGGTGTTCCGTACACGTGTGGTCCAAACAGCTCGTAGGGAACATAAAATATCGAAATTCTATTGTATTTGGAAGTTTCTCGAAATGTTTGTAATAAACATTTTTTTGTTACCAAAAATGTGTAGGAAACTTCCATTCCAACTTTTTGAGACATTTTGGGAAATGAGGTGGTTCTTGCTCAGCATCACCAGCCTACCAATTTTTATCAATATCGAATACTTGATCCTTTACAATTTTTTTGAGAATTGCTCATATATAATGATATTAATGATTGCATGTGTTACTTGTGGGTTTTTACACTTACTTATTGGTATTATTGGTGGCATTGGATGTAGAGTTGTAAGGCGCTGTAACCTGAAAACATATTCATTGTTATAATTTTGCATGATTGGCCTAAATTAAAAATCAGAAAACCTATAAATATCGCTCTAGACAATTTATGCACTAAATTCGGACGTGAAACGAGCACTAGACGTCTTGTAATTGAAATAAATAATAATAAAATATTTATTAATTATTAATTTATCCAACATTTCATTGCAAGTTTGAGAAAAGCACTATACAAATCTCGGCGAGAAACAAGGTTACAGGCCGCGTATCTCTATCTGTCCTCAGTTCCTTCGGCCAATAGGCTTAGCACAGGATTAGTGCGACAATATGTCGCCGCGAGATAGACTATCCATCCCTCTTTTATTCATATAGGTAAATTCAGAGTCAATAGAAAAAGAAAAAAAGGTAAACAAATATGGCGGACCGGCAATCGCATTTGTTGTCTATGAAAATAGTGATGGGACCGATGGGAATAGTATAACTTTAATCGACCAAATATATCCTTCGCGAAATAATTACGAACTCAATATAAATAAGTATTAGGTAATAGTGTGGGAACAATTTTTTATGACAAAAAGCCATTAATCCTACTAACAATTTTTAATCGGAGTGACTGTCACTATCACTACTCTTTTCCGAAGTGTCATCATCAGTGACTGTGATGATGAAAGCTTTTGTTACAGCCGCATTGTCAATAACAGTGTCGGACATTCCGTCAATCACATTTCTCACAATTTTTTACAACTTTGCTAACAACATCTATCGACACTTCCATAATCGCTGCCGTTGTTTTATACAACTCCATTTTGTATGGGTAAGTAGGTGAGGTTCTTTCTAAATGTCTGTAGACATTTAAAAGAATCCTTTTCATATCTTCCGTTCGTTGTTTTTTACAATCTTAGCTATTTTTGGCGGCTTTAATCCCTATGGTCCAGGTTCACTCATTCACTCATTGTAATCTAAAATAAAGTTAGATAAAGAGACGGACATTTACTTTTCACTTTTGAGTTTAATTTAAAAGAAGTTACCTTTATAACAAACCTTTTGAAGACGAAATGAGGCCCGTAAATAGCTAAGTCAAGTTGCGTTATTCTGTAGCAAAAGTGTAACGAAATCACAATGTTTATCTTAGTCCATATATAAAATAGCCAAGTCGTAGTTTAACCAGTCACAAAAATCCAATCAAATTACAATTATCGGAGTCCTAATATAAAAGCTAAGCCGTAATAAAGTAAATATCAGAAGAATATAATAATACACAAAACCCGTAATAACACGAGAAAGTAGCATTTTTTGAAAATACCCGTTTTTAGTTTTTCTCAATTTACCGCCACTTCTGGCAGTCATGGTTAAGCCGCATACTCACGTATCCGATATTAAACTCCGCCACGAAGTCCGCGAATTATGCCGCTTAATGTTGTAGGTACCGGTACACATAAATAGTTTCCCAAATGACTCACGAACAATCATTTTTGTACATTGTTGGGTATAATATCAAAGAAAAAAATAAGAAAATTGCGTGTCTAAAACAATCGATCGAATAAAACTGAATCGATAACGGAATAAAACTGTTTTATGTCCCATCACTACAAATGTTAGTTTTTTCATAGACAAGATAAATTTCGATGAGTAAAAAATCTCGACTAGCCCTTGACATTATATCGTAAAACACGTCCGAAGATTTCTTTGTACTTAATTATTAATAAATATCAGATATGTTAACTAAAAATGTATGTGAACACAAGGTTTAAGGTTCTAAGTTGTGGATAGTATCAAGATTGTGTTTGGAAAGTATGTGGTTACGAAGTAATTCAGGTTTGCAGGTTTGTTTACCTTTTTTTCTTTTTCTATTGACTCTGAATTTAGTAAAAGATGGAAAATCTATATCGCGGCGACATACTGACATACCAATCATGTGCTAAGCATACAGATATATCTACTTGGCCTGTAACCTTTCGTTTCCCGTCCTCTATAGTAATGTACTAAAAAACAAACATGATAATGTAATACCTCATTGAGCCCGCGCCTTAACTCCCGCAAAGACGATTTGATCTCGCTGAAGCGGTCGCTACTGGAAGCGGAGCGCCCTGGTGAGATAGAACCCCCCTGTGGGGCGGCGCCCCCCTGTGAGGTGGGCCCTTGTGGGGCGGCGCCCCCCTGTGAGGAGGGCCCTTGTGGGGCGGAGCCCCCTGACAAGGCCCCGTTTGCTCGACGCCGGTCTGCGCCTACTTGGAGCTCTTGGAATCTGCAAAAATAAATAAATATTTTAAAAATACAATAACTTCTAACAGTACATTCTCTAAATTGCATTGTTCGACCATATTTGTACCAACGTGTAAGCAATATTCTTCTCTTTTTAATCAACTAGCCGGAACTACGTAGTTTATTAACTAACACAGATAAGCCGAATAAGATCTATAGAGATTTAGATATCGATACCCTTACCGATATCGATACCCTTATCGATACCCGGAAGATTAGATACCCTCAGATATCGATTTATCAGAACTCTCGAATAAAAAATGAAGAAATACAAGATGGCGGCCATTTTGTAATTGTGACCTCGTATCCATTTTGACTATTGAGTGACCTACTGACAGCATATTCCACCACGCGAGTCAAGAAATTCGAGATGGCAGCTTTTTTATTAATTTTCCTCGGATTAATATTGAGACATTTAGAAGTTATAGAGAAACAAAGAAACGTCATTTTTGATCTGAAGAACGGTTGCAATTGATAGCTGATCAATGGTTTAACCGAAGAGAATATTAGACCGACAATAAGTAAGCATATAAATACAGACTGTCGCACCAATCATGAAAGAAGTACTGCAGTCAACGAACCTGTCCATGAACTGTTGAGCAGTCATCGGCCGCAGATGGCTCAGGTCATCGACCTGTCCCACAGAATGGCCCAGCGTGTGGCCCTCGGGCTCGACGGGTTGCCAGACCCGTCCCCTCAACTTGTGGCTGTAGTCTTCTGCCGTTTCTCGGTTGTGAAGGGCGTCCATTTTGCGAAGCTTGTCTAGTTTTGCCGCTGGAGATAATACTGGTGGGAGTCCTGGAAGAAATATAAATATTTTAGAATTATAATATAACTAACGTGAGACTCAAACATATTTAAATATTTATCACACGGGTTACTCACGTAATTTAAGTCGATAATTGCTCGACATGTTTCGATCCATTTAGAGGATCCTCATCATGGACCAGTGCTGCCCGCGGCCAGCACCCGCAAGCCCGCAGTACACGTCGGGCTTTGGTCGCGGATACTCCATGATGAGGATCCTCTAAATGGATCGAAACATGTCGAGCAATTATCGACTTAAATTACGTGAGTAACCCGTGTGATAAATATTTAGAAATATAAATATTTAAAAGCGGACACCGACATGTTCCTCTTCGATTAGTCTTACTGACCGAGAGGTTGTACGTCGGGATTTAAGGAGGCTGAGACATAGATCTGCACTAGCCCCCCTCTGCTCCAGTATGGTACAGTATGGAATATTGCACTGCGGATTCGCGGAGATTAAAGAATGAGGCCATTACTGCAATGATCCTGATGAATCCGTGATGGCGTGGAGTGATTATCTTAGAGTAGTCTTCGTGTCGGAACTCCTCTAAAGGCTGGTTCTACCGGGATTCGAGGAGACTGAGACTTAGACCTTTACTGCTCTGCCTAAAGGTGGTGTAAAGATTGTCGCTCCAATAGAGTAAATGGCGCTATCAAATAAATGTTAGCCCTGTCCTTTTTTGACTGATGATTTTAGAAGGTGATAATTTTAATTAACGGATAGGTTTATTTAAAAATCACCTCTTAGACTAGTCTTCGCTCCAGTATGGTAGATCAAGCTTTGGGTTCGCGGAGATTACATAATTAGGGTTTGCAATATTCGTCCAATTTTAGTATTCGAATAATACGAATACTTCAATTTCCAGTATTCGAATATTCGAATTTTTCGAATAAAACGAATATTATTGAAAAAAAAACTAATTATTGATTCCATGGCGTCTAATTACAAAATATATGACGTAAAATGAAAGTGCAATATCCAACAGACTTATGGTACCTACCTAAGAGCTAGGTACGGTTCATAGCATTCTAGCTGGTCTAGAACTCCAGATTCATTGTAAGGAGTTAAGAATTGTTTATCGTATGGATTTAAATATGAGATACTTGATATCTTTTATCATATTTCATATCCATTTTTTGACCTGACATGTATGTATAAAATTGTAAATCGAAGTAGAACCAAGGTCAAAAATAATTCGTTATGAATAAATATTCTAAAACGCTGCATGAAAAAATAATCATTAACAACCAAGCAAGAAGGTTTTCAGTCTAAAATAAAAACGAAATTAAAAATAAGATTGGTATAGTCAATAATTAATACATGTAGCGTAATAGTAAAAAATATTGGTCATAAGTAACTTAATTTATCAAACATGTTATTAATAAAAAGCTGCTTAATTGATACGAGCAGTAAGTTAAACTTTATTCAAGGGATCAGGGAACAAAAACTCCCGTTTTATTATGATTCAACCGAGCTTGTAGGGTATTATAGTTCATACTAATTACGAAACAAGTGGTCGGGGTCGCTATATTAATACTTATTTACAATACCTATGGTATGGATTTAGTTTTGAAAATATTTACTTTGGCAAGGTATACGATAAATTTACTAGTATCATATAGCCGTATAATTTTAGAATCGCCATTGCTCCCACTTATTACATTTGGTAGATATTGAGGGCATCATGGCTTCATATTGATATTTATAACATATATATTATGTGCTCTTTACTTATTCTAAACTCTCTGTACCTGGTGTTTGTTTGTTAACTTTTTAGGAGATCTGTCAAGGTGCATTCAGACCAAAAAAACATTCGCTGTTCTATCCCCCGCTCTACGAAATCAACCAATCACGTTTTGTGTAAGTTATGTAACGATCGAATTTCGTTGAGATAGAATAACGAGTGCTCGTTTGGTCTGAATGCACCTTCAGAACTTTGCTTGCAGAAAATGCATTTGAACATTTTTGGAAAACAATTAAAGCTATCACCTTTTTAGTAAATCCAATAAATAATTTCGTATATAGGTTCTTTGCCAGTATCTGGTCAAAAAGTTTGTAATTTGTAATGTGTCTGTAATGTATCACTAACATAGTTATTAAGTTAAAATGTTACTAACAAACTATGGATCAATGATCTGAAATAAATATTTTTTATTTTTATTTTTTATTTTTTTATTTATTTTTTATAACGAATATTTTAATTGAATTCATTGAATTTAACTTTGTTTAGTCATTGAAATCTATTTTTACATCGATGTTAATGTTAATATTGGGATTTTATTGTAATTCTGCCCAAAAAATAATTATTTTCAAACAGTTTTTCACTATTCGAAATATTCGTTTTATTCGAATAATGACTGTTGTCAAATTCGAATAGTATTTAAGGCGAATAATTCGAATATTCGAATACTCGAATATTCGAATTGCAAACCCTATACATAATGAGGCCGTTACTGCAATGATCTCCGTGATGGCCTGAGAGTGATTATCGTAGAGTTGTCTTGGTGCCGGAATTCCTCAAAGGGTGGTTCTACCGGGATTGGAGAAGACTGAGACTTAGACCATTACTGTTCTGCCTAAACGTGGTCTAGAGAATGTTGCTCCAATAAAGTAAAATGGTGCTGTGGGGGCAATTTGAGGAGACAGAAGGCCTATGGCCCACGATCGATATGTTGCCTCCCTGTTACACTTACGTTCGAATTTATAAGTACAAGAGAGAGGCAACACTTCGTTCGTGGTTCGCGGTAGGGCCTAAGTCCTCGAGAGAACCAAGAGAATATTCTAGATGAGACTTACCGACGGAGAGGTTGTACGCGGTCTGCTCCTGGCGCTTGCGCTCTTCGTCTTGGGCGCGTTTTTGCGCGCTCCAGTATGGTAGGTCGCGCTGTGGATTCGCGGGGATTTGAGGGGGCTGAGGCGCGGGACGCTTTTTGACCGCTCCGCGAGATGGCCTGTGATATAATTAAAGTACAGTAATACCCTGCTTTACGCGACCCTGTTTAACGCGTATTCGATAAGTAAAACAAGTGCACTACAGATAAGCAAAATAATGAAAATGCTTGAGTTTCGAAAACGCTTTACGCGATTTTCCCTGGAACGCATCTCTCGTGTAAAGCTGTAATAGCTGTATTACTGTATTTATACCTACTTAAAAGTATGTACATTTAAATGCAAAATTATAGGTGTGTAAAATGATCTGGCAGAGGTCGTAATTCCGGTAAAAGTCGTAACCTATTAATTAAACGATTATTTTGATATTTATTTTTATGCACGACTGTACAATCACCTCTATTAATAAGATAATAAATTCACTTCGGTATTGAACAAGCATTTTTGAAGGTGATCGAAAATATTGTAACCAAAAATATTGAAAACAATCACTGATCAATTCAAGTGGGTGGTATGCGTTTCGAACACCATTGACATAATCCTTCGGTTCATTCTATTGCTCAGCATTGCATGGTCTCAGCGGTATCTTTACAGTTATGTATTTTTAATCATAACCATTTGGCAAATAATAAAAAGTAAGACTAAAAATATACAATAAAATAATTTCACTTACAAATCCTTCTGTACCTTCTCCCTCGGCTCCACATTCGTGTTAATCTGCGGCTGATCGTTCGTCCTCTTAGCCGTCACCTTTCCGTTCCCCACTCTATCCACACTACTACTAGATACCCTATCTGCACTATTAGAATTGCTAGCTCTGATATCGTTTCTAACATTAGTGTCCATTAGATTTACGGGGGAGTAATATCGTATTTCAGTCGGTCTGTTGGGTCTAAGGTCGAGACCGGGACCGTTTTGAGTTCGACTGGTGGAAGGGTTTGCTATGCCATTGGTTATGGGTTTCGGTTTGGCTTTGATTTCCTTTGGAACGGGATCTGAAATGAATATAAACATTGCATTATAAGTAGTTAATCATAATGGTATTTAATTGTTATAAATATTCTGCTAGACTATTTCAGGGATGAAAGGTATCAAATTATAGTTGGACAGACATTGTAAGTCGGTTGCTCACACCTCAAACAAGATTTCATTCAATCTTCACCAAAGCATAAAACATATGATAAGCATAAGAGACGACCATGACAGGACGTAGACACAACCCAATAGTGGTTGATCAATAGGTAGTGTCAAATAGATATTGCCTACGCTTTGTAATATTTCATGAATATCGTCTCCAACCATGAAGGTACAATTAACAACCTCTAATCTTTTTTTTTTTTTTATGTTGGCACAACAAAGTGGCTCCACTCCACCTGATCGTAAGTGAAAAGTAGAGCCCAAATCGCGGCGGCAACGAACAGGAGACAATCAGTAACCTGTTAGTTGCCACCGCCTTGCTGGCCCGCTAGATGCTTCTTCACGCTTCGTTTAAAGGGTCCCAACTTATAGGTATGCGGAAACACATGTGCCGGTAAAGAATTCCACTTTTTTTAATCTGTGGCAGGACGGCGTTTGTAATCCTTGAGAACCAGTTCGGATAGATAAAGATGCCTTTTGGGCTGGTAAAAGCCCCTGTTGTATCAAAGGATCATTCAGAGACTGTGACCAGCCATTGCAGTGCCAAAACCCTGTCTTAAATGATGAACCCTATGATGGTATTTGGAGCCGTAAGCCCTGAGGCCTGAGGTTGTAATTGAATACCGAATCTCGCAGCACGACTGCATTTGTCACCCGTGAGAACTATTTCGAATATTTAATTATGCCTTTTGTATTACCAAATGTTCCTGTTGTGCGCGAAAGAGTAATCAGAGACTATCATCAGAGACCCAGAGATCAATGAGACAGACATCAGAGATCAATTCAGAGACTATAACAGGACATTGCAGATTGGAGCCCTGGGATGGTATTTGCAGTGTCCTACCGTCCGAGAGCCGTATGAAGCCGTGGTTGGAGTCGAGATGCAGCTGGCGGTACTTGATCATGACGTACTCGTTGCAGTCGGCGCACTGCTCGCTGCGCGCGCCGCAGTAGTTCTCGTGTGGCGGCAGAGCGTGCCGGGGCAGTTCTAGCTCGCAGTATCTGTGCGATGGACTTATGTTAGAATAGAAGTAACAATAAAAAAATTGGGTAGCGACCCTTGAAATCATGGCCGTAGTTAACCGCTTTGCAAATTGAGCTACTGCAAATCTTATCTTTGTTTGTCAGTAAACATCAATATCAAAGCGCTTTTAATGTAAGGTCTGAGACACGAGGATCAAGTCTCCAAGGGACTCGGGCCGCGTGCACTCAGGCCAATGCTTTGTTTATGTATGTAAATTCTTTATTGTACATATTATTCATTGTTCAGGGGCATAAATATATATACTCGTATATACAATTTTAGACCTTATGCTCCAGACATAAGTAAAAAAGTGTACACATATTTTTACCCTTGACTGTACACAAAACATAGGAACAAAAATACATTTTGAGCTAACATATTTGGAAAAGCACAGCCAACTTCAACCCCAGTCCACAAAGTGGATCGAGAACTGGTCTAATGTAAATTTGTGGGGAAACTCACCTGCATGGCTTGATGGTTTGTGCGCAAGAATCCCGAATGTGATCCTCGAGGTCCGTCCCGCAGACGCTCTCTCCACACTTCTTGCACGGCACTGTTTAATAAAACATTTACTTGACTAATTACAACGTGATTATTGTCGTAGAACAAGCGTATAAAGGTAAATAAGCTCGTGGAGTCTCACTGTTCGCCTCGAAAATCTTTGCATACAGTAAAGGCGAAAAAAGTTACACTATTTGTGTAAGACCCCGCTAGAGTGTCTTGGTATCAGATCAGACTCACCGATCTTATGCAGCATTATCATGAGGTTTCAAAGAAATTTTCTGCAATGACGCTCCAACTATGGAATAATTGAATTTTCTCGAAGGTAGTCCTTCAAGCACCTGGATATTGAGTTCACAAAAGAGTGTAGGTTTTTAAGGCATCAGCTTTTGTGGTGTATCTTACCATTAGACAGATACAGTAAGCATTTTTGGTCTGCTCTCTAAAATGGGACTGGTATACTGAAGTGTCATGAAGTTCATTGACGGCACCTTACCCTCTTCATACACAGGGCGAAGTGAATTGGAATCTGACGAGGGTATCTGTCAAGTGTCGGGATCTTAGCCTACTTGCAAGTTGCGGTGCGCCAAGTGAGGTGGGACCCGGCCGGGATAAGCGTCAAGTAGGAACCGGAAGTGGGGCAAGGGTATGTGTCACGTGATCGCCTCACCCTCCTTGTGCAGCGCGTCGTGGTGCTCCCGTAGTTGCGCGACGGGCACGGGCTCCTTGCAGACAGGGCAGTTGCGCAGGTTGCGCGCGCAATGCACGGAGTGCGTCGTGAAGTTGATGGATGGGATCTCGCGCTTGCTGCAATATCACATCACATCAGTGGCGTAACTCTACCTTCGGTGGCACCCGGTTCGGACGTTGGTGGTGTCACCCCAGCTCGCCCAGTGAGCTAGAGCTAGTGGAGGAATTCCCGAAAAAAAATTGTAGCGATTTCTTTTTGAGAGACCACGTGGATGTCACACCAAAAAAGGTGACACCACCAGG
>JALPQI010010139.1:0-53894 GCA_025490895.1 Thaumatotibia leucotreta | reverse complement strand
ATGTATCAAAATAAACTATGAGCTATTCGTTTACTTTACATTACCACATTCAGACAAACAACAATTAAAGTCGTTCAATACAAAATATGATGTTATTTATGGAAACTCGAATATTAATGAGCTGTTTGCAAAAACGATTGAGCATTTGAAAGATAAACTTACTGAATTTGAACACCGTGAATCTGGCTGGTCTTTTGTTGCAATAAGTCATTTAGAAGTCAATGTAAACAAGTATTGTCCGATGCGAGGAGGTACTTACATACCTTTACCTCCTACTGTCAAAAATACCAAAAGCTGCATTAATATTCAGAACAATGATAATTATTGCTTTTTATGGAGTATACTTGCTGGTCTATATCCTGCAAAGAGCAATGTGTGTCGAACTAAATCATACCCGCACTATTCAGATGTTTTAAATATAGACGGAATAGCATTCCCCTTATCAGTCAAAGATATACAGTTATTTGAAAAGAATAACCCTGAAATAAGCATTAATATATATGGATTAGATAATAAGTTTGTTGTAACAGGCCCCCTGTACAAATCAAAATCAAAGAAAAATAATCATTTTAATTTGTTATACATAGAAAAAAATGGTAAAGGACATTATTGCTTCATTAAAGACCTTGTACGATTAATTCGAAAACAAGTAACTTTACATAGAGGTCAAATGAATTTCTGTGACTCATGTTTACAATTTTTTAAAAGCGAAAATAAATTTAAAACTCATCATTGTTCTGAAATTGTAACAGTTTTACCTAATGAAAATACTGTCATTCAATTTAAGAATTTCGAACGCAAGCAAAAAATTAATTTCATTATATACGCTGACTTCGAAAGCATGTTAATTAATTGTAATTCAAAGAATGGTAAAAATACGCAGAACCTGAAAAAGCATGTCCCAACATGTTTTGGTTATTATGTATGCTGCTCGCACGATTCCAGTTTGAATAAATACGTTTCTTACAGAGGTGAAGATTGCGTGAAAGTTTTTGTTGAATGGTTAATTAACGATATTCAAGAAATTAACAGTATACTGATTAAAAATAATCCTATGAATCCATTATCAAAAGAAGAACAATGTAATTATGAGAATGCTACACACTGTCATATTTGTAAACAGTTTTTATTTGGTGACAAAGTTCGTGATCACGATCACATCACATCAGAATACAGAGGTGCCTCTCACTCACTATGCAACCTGCAATACAGAATCTGTCCATTTGTACCAGTTGTCTTACATAATTTAGCTGGGTATGATAGTCATCTCTTTATAGAAGAACTTACAAAGTACCCCGGTTCTATTAAAATAATGCCACAGTCCAAGGAAAAATATTCATGTATAAAAAAAAACGATATCTTCAACTAACGAACCGAGTCAATCACTTGAAATAAAGTTTATTGATTCCTACCAATTTCTTAGTTCCAGTTTATTTGAGTTAACCAAAAGTTTGAACAAAGAAGATTATGTTAACTTGTCTAAAGAATTTACTGATGGGTACCACTTTCAGTTATTAACACGTAAAGGTGTTTACCCTTATGATTACATTGATTCCTGGTTAAAATATGAAGACAATAAATTACCAGAAAAAGAAATGTTTTATAATTCTCTGCAATGTAAACGTATATCAGATACCGATTTTAAGCATGCCGAAACTGTATGGTCAGCTTTTAATATAAAGACTTTAGGAGAATATACTGATTTATACTTAAAATGTGACGTCTTATTGTTATGCGATGTATTTGAACATTTTAGAAATACTAGTTTGCAGCATTATAATCTGGACCCTGCTTATTATGTATCTGCGCCTAATTTAAGTTGGGATGCTATGCTTTTGTTTACAGACGTAAAATTACAATTAATACACGATTTAGAAGTATATCAGATGATAGAAAGAGGAATACGTGGCGGGTTAGCCCAGTGTTCTCTTCGGAATTCAAAAGCAAACAATAAATACACACCCGATTATGATGCTTCTAAACCCACATCATATTTGATATATTTAGATTGTAACAATCTCTATGGTTATGCGATGAGACAAAAAATACCTGTATCAGATTTTGAATTTTTAAATCCCGATGAAGTTATCAATTTTAACATACTGACCATACCAAGAAACGGTGAACATGGATACATTTTAGAAGTTGATATGAGTTATCCTGATCATTTACATGATTATCATGCTGACTTGCCCTTTGCACCTGAAAAGTTTGTCCCCCCTGGAGGAAAGACAGAAAAGTTAATTGCAAATTTACATGACAAATACAACTATATCATTCATTTCGTACATTTAAAAGAATGTCTAAAGAATGGGTTAGTGTTACAGAAAATACATCGCATCCTTCGTTTTAGACAGTCTAATTTCTTACAAAAATATATTGATCTCAATACTCGATTGCGACAAGAAGCTTCTACTACATTTGAGAAAGACTTTTTTAAATTACTAAACAATGCTATATTTGGTAAAACCATTGAAAACAAGCGAAATCATATGCAAGTTCAATTAGTTACAAAATGGAAAGACAATGACAATAAAACAAACAAGCACTTAGGTGCAGAGAAAATACTATTGAAACCTAATGTAAAGAGTGTATCTATAATTAATGAAAACTTTGTAGCTATTCAATTAAGTCCAGAAAAAATTTGTTTAGACCGCCCCATTTATGTTGGATTTACAGTTTTAGAATTGGCGAAAAAGCACCTATACCGATTTCATTATGATTTCGTTAAAAAAACGTACCAAGAAAATGTTAAACTCTGCTATACTGATACTGACAGCCTTCTATATAACATTATAACTGACGACTTTTACAACGATCTAAATAAAAACATATTAAAATTTGATACTAGTAATTATGAGCACAATAACCCGTACGGTATACCTAAATTGAATGCTAAAGTACCTGGTTTATTTAAAGATGAATTTGGCGGTGTGGTAATTACTGAATTCGTTGGATTAAGAGCTAAACTGTATTGTTTAAAAAGTGTAAAGAAGACAATAACAAAAGCAAAAGGAGTCACGAAACCTATAACTAATAAATTAAAAATTAAACATTTTGACGAAGCTTTGCAAACAAAAAAAGTGTATAGCCATAATATGAATATGATACGATCTATCAAACATGTTTTATATTCACAGCAAGTTGATAAAGTCGTTTTAAACTGTAACGACGATAAAAGGCAAATACTGCCCGACAACATACAAACTTTACCATGGGGCCACTGTAATACTATATTTTAAATTAAATATAATCGTGAAGTATTTAAGTATAATTTGTTTTTTTATAAGTTATTTTTAAGGCTTCTCTGTATCACTCTCATAAATGCAATAAATTAATTGACTTGTTAAATAATCATTGTTGTTTTTATTTGGTAAGGCACCTATATAAAGCGTTGAAATATCATATTTTCCTCATATTCACAATGAAATTCATTAAGCATACTCAAACTCTGGAAGTAAA
Organism: Thaumatotibia leucotreta; assembly: GCA_025490895.1. Classification (NCBI taxonomy): domain Eukaryota; kingdom Metazoa; phylum Arthropoda; class Insecta; order Lepidoptera; family Tortricidae; genus Thaumatotibia; species Thaumatotibia leucotreta. The sequence goes on along the minus strand of JALPQI010010139.1, from coordinate 50,432 downwards.
TAGTATAATAGTAGAAAATGATCGTCACAGAAATACAACACATAGTACATTATTCCCCAATACAATTCGTTGTATAATATGTGGACCCTCAAACTGTGGTAAAACTAATATAATGTTAAATTTACTAATACATGAAAATGGTCTAAAGTTTAAAAATATCTATTTGTATTCAAAGACAGCTTTCCAGCCAAAGTATCGTTACCTCCAGCAAATTATGGAGAAAGTTCCAGATGCCAAGTTTTTAATATTTAACGACAATAACGAAGTTATTCATCCAAATGAGGCCATGACCGATTCAATCATGATTTTTGATGATGTCGCATGTGAAAATCAAGTAAACATTCGCAACTACTTTGCTATGGGAAGACATAGACAAATTGATTGTTTTTATTTATCGCAAACTTATTCCAAAATTCCAAAACAATTGCTAAGGGATAATGTCAATCTGTTAATTGTTTTCAAACAGGATGATATTAACTTGAAACATATATACAATGAACATGTGAACACTGATATGGATTGGATAAAATTCAAAGAACTTTGTTCAATTATATGGTATACTCGTTTTAGCTTTTTACTGATCAATAAAGATTGCGGTATAAATAAAGGTCGATATAGACAAGGGTTTGACACATATATTTATTTTTAGATTTTCCATTATAAAATGATTTAAATGTCAACGTAGTCCTCACTTGAATTTAAGTGCCTGTATTAATCGGTTGATGTTAACGCTGGTAAAATGGATACACGTTTAAAAGAACAAGTTATTAAAGCTGCAGATAATATTAAAAAAAAAATAAAGAAGATTAATAATGAAGAACATGAAAATCATATACATTTTAGAAAAGTTTTTAAGTCTATTACTGAACCATTGGAAAATATTGCTATGCAAAGTGTTAATGTCAAACCGGATTTTATTATGACCACTAGTACAGATACGAATGACATATCTCAGAGTTTAAATGATTCTACAGGATACAAAAATTTCAAAGATCTAATTGATCCTGATGGACACTCCGAATATTATGAATACTCTAATGATAACGATAATAATTCTCACGAAGAAAATAATGATACACTTTTATCTCTAAAAAAAGAAGATATGATTGATTTATATCAGGACATTAATATACCATTCGGTATTCGCAGCATGAATAAAAAGTTGATGATGGGTAATTCTGATGTATGCTTATCTTTAGTGAATAATGGTACTAGTACTGAAAAAAAATATGTTATTACTATCGATAAGAAAAAGTTTGATTTAACCGCTGGTTTAAAGGAACTATTAATGCGAAACAAACCCGATCTCAAGCTTGTTACTGAAAACGACAAAACTGAATATAAAGAAATGCTGATACGTACAAACGCACATAAACGTGATTTTGATCCAAACGGAAAAATAAAAGGAGACAAAGGTTCAAAATATTGTACTATTATCAAACCCCTCTTTTCACAACTAATTGACACGAAATCCCACAAAAACCTTTCAGAGCAGGTATCAAACGTTAAAGTAGGTGGAAACTTGCCTGAATTAAAACATTATAAAAGTAATACAGACTATATATATTGGGATGATCCAAATGAATTAATTGAACGACTAACACTTTTAATTGCATCTAAAAACGCTGGTAACACGAACCATGATAATGAAATTATATCAATTATTGAAGAATTGAAGGAAGCTGGTATTGTAAAGCAATAAAATATATCGAAGTATTATGTTAGTGCTCAGTATGTAAATACACCCTTCTCAGACATGACAAATAACAGAAACGTTGACAATTGTGAAGCAGAATTAAATAAAATATCAAGCTCGGATGAGAATGCATTAATAAATTCAGAAATAATAAACAAAATCGAAGACTGTGTGAAAAAGTTCATAAATCTTGATAACAAATTTTTTGCTTTATTTAATCGAATAAAGAAAGTTGAAAAAGATATTTCAAATAAAGAACTTGAACAAAATCTGAATAAACATTATGAGCAAACTAGACGTCGTAAATGAAATTCACAAAAATGCAAGGGTGAATTTCCCTCGAAGGAGTGTAATTTTAAGGGATATCGATGACCTTTGGCAAGCTGATTTAATAGATATGCAGACGTTTTCAAAACTGAATGCTGGTTATAAATACATATTTGTGATTATTGATTGTTTCTCAAAATACGCCTGGACAATTCCACTCAAACGTAAGACTAAAGAAATCGTATCTAAAGAGTTGCACACGTTATTTTTATCAACAGGACGTAAACCACGCAATTTACAAACAGACCAGGGTAATGAATTTTATAATAATGATTTTAAAAAAGTTGTTGAAAAATATAATATTAATCATTACTCTACATATTCCACAAAAAAGGCATCAATAGTTGAAAGACTTATAAGAACTCTTAAATCTAAGCTGTATAAGGAGTTTAGTCTGAAGGGGAATTATAAGTGGATTGATGGAACTCTTGATCAGATAATTTCAGAATATAATCAAACTTTTCATAGGACTGTGGGAAAAGCACCGGCCGCAATCAATCATAGTAATAAAGAATCTGTATTACAAAGATACATTAGGAATACACTATCAAAGAAAAAACTGTTTTGTAAAAGGTTTCATGTTGGAGATTTTGTAAGAGTCAGTAAGTATAAAGGATGTTTCGAGAAACGATTTACCCCTAATTGGTCAACAGAAATATTTAAGATAACTAAAGTTCAAAATACTAACCCAACCACATATTATCTAGAGGACACCAAGCGTAGACCCATTTTAGGAGCATTTTATGCGCAAGAAATTCAGAAAACTTTGCACCCAAATGTTTATCTTGTTGAACGAGTCTTAAAACGTAAAGGAAATAAAGTATATGTTAAGTGGCTCGGTCTTCCATCAAGTGAAAATAGCTGGATTGATAAGACAAATCGTTTATAGTGCTTAAAATTAAGAAAAGTGTTTATATTAGCTATCACTTTTTCATGCAGTCATTTGTATTTTGAACTTTACACTATAAAGACCACAGTACTTACAAAAATTATACATAATAATATTAATACATTTTATAAAAATGGCATACACGAGACATAACCCTGAAAATGAAAATAAGAAGAAATCTGGAGCTGGTTTAAAGAAAACTTTTAACAATCTTGTTTTACACACTAAAAAACATGTCAGTAAACTAAAGCCAAAATGTAAGAAAATGTTAATGGAACTAGCATATGCTGCTGCTCAAGAATTAGCATCGGACTTACCTATACAATTACCCCGAGTCATACCTGTACCTAAAACTGGTGGATTTTTACCATTAATTCCAATTTTAGCAGGATTATCAGCTACAGGAAGTTTAGCAGGAGGTGTCGCTGGAATAAGCAAAGCTATTAATCATTATAAAATAGCAAAACGACAATTAGCTGAATACAAAAGACGTAATATAAAAATGGAAGCTAAATGTATTGGAAAAGGATTACATCTTAAGCCATACAAGGGCGGACTAGGAATCTTTATTTCGAATAAAAAAAACTAGATGATAGGCTACCCAATAGAGCATTGAGTAATATCGACATAATAAAACATTCGAAAAGTATTCCATATTTTCGTGGTGTATTCATGAGAGATGAATTACCAAAAAAGCCATTATCGATCGAATGTGGTGTTATTAATTTAGATTCTTCTGAAAATAATGGTACTCACTGGGTAGCCTACGGAAAATTTAAAGATTATATTGAATATTTTGATAGTTACGGGAATTTAAAACCTCCTAAAGAATTCATAAAATATATGGGAGCTAATATACACTATAATTATGATAATATACAAAAAAAAACATTTATTTAACTGCGGACATTTATGTTTAAAATTTCTGTATTCGTTCTGGGAAAAATGTTTGCCAAATATATAAGCATTAAATACACGATACGAACAAAATACATAATAAAAAAACAATATTGATAAAATGATACCTATTTTAATTCACCTCACATTCCATCTCGAACAGTGCCTAGAGAAGGGTGTTAAGCATACGTTTACATAATAATACCTAACAAAATAGTTCTTCCTGTCAAGCATCATGTATGTTTTCAATAAAAGCGTAATTACAAGGGCAACAACCAATATTCAAGCCCCAACCTTTAAAGGAGCAAGTCGATTAAATTCCAGCAAGAAAATTACTAAGAGCAATAAATTATTTCTTCGTTCTCTTGGGCTTAAAATAAAATAAAAATATATATTATAAAATGCTACATATCACAGATCTCCCGCAACAAGATAATTCAATTGAAAGCTATGCCATCCATTCATATAATCCCTACAATCATAGCTTTAAGGAAAATGATGAAATCAGAATACCCATTAATCAACAGGATGTATATGTATTACCATCTGCAAGCTCCATTTACATTGAAGGATATGCAAGTGTGTCTGCAGTAGACGCAACGGGAAAAACGATAACAAAAGATGTAAATTTAACAAATAATGCTATACTATTTTTGTTCAAAGATATAAGTTATGAAGTGAACGGGATTGAAATAGATCGAAATAAAAATACGGGGATCACGACAACGATAAAATCTCTTATTTCAATGAATGAAGGAGAAAGTAAGAACGCTGCATTGTGGGGTTGGAATTTAAGCGGATTTACTCTAAATAAAGGTCATTTTTCCGTCATAATACCTCTGAATAAAGTGCTCGGCTTCGCAGAAGATTATAATAAAATTTTCGTTAATTGTAGACATGAACTTGTACTACATAGAAGTAATTCAGTTTTAAATAGCGTCGTAATAGATAAAGGTGATAAAGTTCAAATAGATATCCATAAAATCCAATGGCGTGTACCACACATTAGAGTTTCTGATCGTAATAGATTATTATTACTTAAATGTTTGGAAAAAGATCGTGCTATACAAGTAGCGTTCCGGAATTGGGACTTATATGAATATCCACTTTTACCTAAAACAACAAAACATGCATGGTCAATAAAAACTGCTTCCCAGTTAGAAAAGCCCAGATATGTTATATTAGGACTACAAACTGATAGAAAACTGAACAAGTTAAAAAATTCCTCTGTATTTGATCACTGCAATATAACTAACGTTAAGTTATTTTTAAATTCACAGTATTTTCCATATGATCCACTTAATTTAAAATTTAGTGAAGATAAATTTAGTATATTATACGAAATGTATGCTAATTTCCGTCAGTCGTATTATGGCCTCAGTATCGATCCTCTGCTTGCCCTGAACACTTTTGGGAGAAAAACTCCGCTATTTGTTATTGACTGCTCAAGGCAAAACGATTCATTAAAAACTGGACCAGTTGACGTTCGACTAGAAATCGAGTCCTCAGAAGACATACCTGAAAATACGACAGCCTACTGTTTGATTATAAACGATCGTCTTGTAGAGTATAAACCTCTGAGTAATATAGTTCGGAAATTATCATGAATGTGATTTTGGATGTTCAAGGATTTAAAAATGATAACAATCAATTTATACCCAAAGAAATAGCTATTATTTACCAAAACAGTTTTCTTGTGTTGCTCATCAGACCACCGCATCCGTTCTATGCCTTAACAAAGAAAGAACGTTTACAAGTCTCATGGGTCGAAAAATACAGAGGAATATTATGGAATGAAGGCTATGTACCATACTTTAATTATAAGAATTTGATTGTGGACTTCTGTAAAAATAAACACATTTATACAAAAGGTTATGAAAAAGTGCAGTGGGTGAAAGAAATAACAGAATGTAATAACATTTATAATTTAGAATATTTTGATTGTCCTAATTTAAAGACTTTATGTGAAAAATATTCAACTAATTCTGATATTCAAAATTGTATATATCATACTAATGTTTGTGCTTTTAAGAATGTATCATGTATGAATAAGTGGTGTATAGAAAATAATGTTTTTTTACAAAATAAAGTATGTTTATGATATTATACATGTGGTTTCTTTTTTATATTATATATGACCCATAAAACACAATACTATTATCAATAATTTTAGTATCAAACCTAAAGTCACTTGAAGCAAACGCAACTGAATAATAAATAAAAAATGGACTTCAATGTAGGAGATAGAAGACAGTGTTGAAGTTATTATTGATCAATGTCATCTACACGGACGTCACATAAGCTCGAAATGGTTTCATTAGACATATACGATTTTCATAAAATATTAAACATGAATGTATTTGGAAAAATAAAATACATATTTGGAAACAAAAAATATCATTTAATCAATGATTATCCTCAGAAAATTACCACAAAAATATACACATGGGATATACTATCCGATGATGAAAAAAGGAACACGAAACTTGAAGTGTACTATGAGACTAGTGATTGTGATACAAATTACTTTATACTTGTTAAAAACCCCACGAAAGCTTTACGAATCGAGTTGGCACATGACGAATTCCATGATTTATTACCATTCCTGAAACCCTGCTTGAGGATATAAATGAAGGTTGAATATTTTACACGGCTTCATTTGAGAAAATGTCTTCATCCGACGTAGAACATGTTTTCGGTGATAAATAAAAAATGGACTTCAATGTAGGAGACACTGTTGAAGTTATTATTGATCAATGTCATCTACACGGACGTCACGATGTTAAACTAATAAACACTGAACACTATTGTGGTGTTTTAATAACTAACTGTTATTTAAAATCTAAGCGAATGCGTATATATTATACTGGTTTGCGAGTATCAGCGCGAGTAATCAGAAAAGATAAATGTTTCGTAGACTTGGTACCATTGGTGTAAATAAATACAATATTCGAATGGATAAATGCTACTTCTGGAGTAAAATGTCAGCTTGAATCGATTCAAATAAGTGTTCCACTAAATGTGTATTTGAATGATAACTTCTTGAATCGATTCAAATTAGTATTCGAATGTGTATTTTTGGTGCAGCTGGATCTTATCTGATCCAGCTGCACCAATAATACACTACTTATTTATTATTAAATCCCTAACATAAGTTTTTAATTAGATTAAGCAAGTACTAACAAATATTGTGGACCATTATGTTGTCTTTGAAATAAATAAATCATTCATTCATTCATTCATAAAGCAGATAAGGCCTAACTGTAACTATTTTTGAGACATGCCAGGGGTAAGAATTGAGGCAACATGAGTTTATTGCTTCTTTATAATATTGATCACACGGGTTACTCACGTAATTTTAGTCGATGATTGCTTGACATGTTTCGATCCGTTTGAGGACGCGTTGAGTAACCCGTTTGACCAATATTTAAATATGTTTGAGTCTTACGTTAGTTATAATTTTATTGCTTATCAATTGATTTTCGGTTAATACACTCCTTCCGCTCCCATGTCACCTTATAAATATAATAAATAAATAATACCACACTGTATATCAGTGATACATAAACTAGGTTTTATGTGCAATGCGTAGGTACAGTGCTGCATATAGAGGTCTCTCGTTTGGACAAATGAACAAGGTCATATCCGGGTCCAATCTCTTTGCCAGATGTTATAGGATCATATAAGTCTACGAGTACATACATACCGTTCGTCACGTAAAAAGTCGCACCATAACAAGGCGTAAGGAAGGAGCATAGATGAGAGGGAAGGACTTATAGAAACTGGAATAGGCTTTTATTAACACACCGCCGATTTTTCCAGTACATTTAAGATGCGTATTTTTTCCCTCTAATAATTATATTGTTAGTTATGTTGACACATACACAATTACACAGTGCTTGCTAAAAAGGGAAAAAAATACCTCGTATCCCTAAGCCTATTATAAGAAGCAAAAAACATTTATATTGTTTTTTTGTGAGTTTGAGTGTATTTTTACAATGCAAATATTATGTTTTAGGGTCATAATTATTTTCGTTGTCTTGTTTCATACCACTTTGTCACGCTTCTAGTTGCTACTTCGGCTCAGTAAATAAAAAAAATCCGGTGCACTTGTATTTCTTTTTCACGCTAGATTTTAATCCATACACCAGAAATTGAAAACAAAACATCATCTCATACAAAAATCACCACTGCGTCACGTTTTTTAGAGACACAAATAAGACAACGAAAATAATCTTGACCCTTCATTAATAATACTAAACAGAAAACAAATTACAGACTTTAAAATTTTCCAAATTTTTTCGTGAATTTAGAACTCCCGTCCATTTTTTCAACAGACTATTTCGCAGTATGCCTCTCTAAATATGAGTTTATAGTTTTTGAAAGGGTCGGCTCGGTCGGGTTATTTATTATTTTATTATTATTTATGTTTCCGGTACGATCTAGCGTGGGAAGGCCCCCCACAAGATGGAGCGACGACCTGGTAAATGGGGTACCCACTGGATGCGGGCAGCTCACGACCGATCTTTGTGGCACTCTGGGGGGTGCCTATATCCAACAGTGGCATCATTGAGCTCATGATGTTGATGATGTTTTCAGTAGAACAGCTAAGCTTTAAAATAAAATATCTCTTCTAGATGTTTCACACACGAGGTTCCGCGGCTCATTTCCTGGGCGCCTTCATTATGCCTTTATTGACTCCTCACAAAGGATATGCGATTAAACTGACTTTCAGCACAGCTTACGGAAAATTACTTTTAAGCGATTCCATGCGGTTAAGATATTAAAAGAATAAAATCTACTCTAAACTAAAATCTGAAGCAATGAATGCTATGATTACATTTTTGGTCCAAAAGGGTACCTACATTCATAATTTTAACGACAAGCGGGTCTTAATCGCGTAAACATCCGTTTAATTTTATCCTGACGTTTCGGGCATGACGTTACTTCCGTGGTCGCAGGCAGACAGTCTGTTGTTTGTCGTTAAAATATGAGTGATAATCGTGAAAGATGAAATCAATATTATTAAGTACCTATCTACATTTTTCGAAGTGCCTGTATATTGGAGTAATGTATCATTCCTGGCAGCCAACAGATTATGGTGAATATTCTTAAATGGAAACTGTCCGTATATTTATCATTATCGTTTTATCGAAAGTCTACAGTCAATATGTGTTACCAGTTATGACTTACGGCGCCGAAACGTGGTCCTTCACCATCGGCCTCAGTCACTCAACGAGCTATGAAGAGGGCTATGCTCGGAGTTTCTCTGCGTGATCGAATCAGAAATGAGGAGATCCGTAGGCGAACCAAATTTACTGACATAGCCCTCCGGATTAGCAAGCTGAAGTGGCAATAGGCAGGCCACATTGGAGATGGTCAATGGGGACGAAAAGTGCTCGAGTGGAGACCACGGCTAGGCAAACGCAGCGTAGGACGTCCACCCGCAAGATGGACAGACGATCTTATGAAAGTCGCCGGGACACGCTGGATGCAGGTCGCATCTAACCGGTATATGTGGAGGTCCAGAGGGGAGGCCTATGTTCAGCAGTGGACGTCTTATGGCTGAGATGATGATTTCATCGAAGTCGTCCACTTGAGGACATAAGCCTGTCTCAATTATTGCTACAATTACCAGTTCTGCGCCACCCGTATCCAGCGGAGTCCTGCGACTTAAGACTTAGGCGATACTTACATTCTAAATAATTATTTACAATACTATGATCTGCCACCGCTTTATTAACGCGGACTTTATAAGACAGTATAATAAAGGGTAACCCCTACCCCTGTCATAACTTATCAAGCACAATAAACCCATTACACCTCTCATATCATAACATTTGTAAAATTATTTCCAGCGACGACAAACTTACAGATGCCGTTGATGTGATTCAGGGTTCAATAAATTCCATACAGAAAGAACAGTGTCTTATTTGGCAGACAGCATGAATAAGTTGGTACTGGTTTCAACTTCCTTTGAATAAGCAGTTTTTTTTCTAACTCACGTTTATGGTTTTGGTAAGAAAATTATGTTTTTGAAAGTTTTTTTTTACACATATTAGTAGTAATCCCACAATGTCGTAACAGATGTGCTCACAATAGAAAAAATCAACTGCGAACGACTGTGGTGTCACGGGATTCGAACCCGCTTCCTCTGGATTGCCGGTCCAATGTGCTTCCAATTACACCAGACGACCTTCCGTGAACCACATCGAATTTAGTCAATCACCTAGTTACTCGTTGAGTGGACCAAATAAAAGATTTGACCGGACTCACTATACCGACAGCCTTGAGACAAGCCGAAGATAGAGCAGGGTGGAAAGATCTCGTCACAGTCACAGTAAATACATATCAAGAAAGGCACAACCTTCAGGAACGAAGAGTACGATGAAGAAGAAGAGATTGTGAAGCTAATCACTAGCGACATCTGTACTTAATGTTTCGAAGGTACTACAACCTTAAGCCACTCAAAGACGCGTGCCTACCACAATTTTACTGTCTACAAACTCCACAACTCTCCGTTGTAATATTAGTAGAAATTTTAATTAATTACCAAGATAACGAATTTTGCAATGTAGAAAACAATTTAATAATTCGTTCGACACAAAGCTTTTTTCGACCAGCTGAAGCAGATTCTACGTAGATTGATTTAGGGAAACCCTAACCCCCTTATTCTTAAACGTCTCTTAACTTAACAAGCCGCTAAGTATTGTCTGTGATCTTATAGACATATTAATAAGAGCTAAAGGGATAAACAATACTTAGCAGCAGACATCGTAAACTGCGATCGAAATTCTTTGAAACGACGTGACCTGTTAGGGATGGCGATGGTTCTAAATTAATGATTTGAAAATATTATGTACTAAAATAATACAAATTTATTATTATGTTCCCATCGCAGTGGAGACTACTGGGTGCTGGGGGTCTGAGGCTATTGCCTTTATAAGGGAAGTTGGACGTCGGATTAGTCAGAGGACGGCTGACACCCGCGCGGGTTCGTACCTGGTGCAAAGTTCGTCCGTCGCCGTGCAGCGTGGTAACGCGGCCAGTGTGAGGGGTACCTTTGCACCAGGGACGACTCGTGCGAGACTTTTTGATTAGGCTTAAGCTTAGTCTTAAGTTGTTATTTGTGGACTGATTTAATGATTTTATATGAATAAAACTATTCTACAAAAAAATATACAAATAATAATAACTGAACAGAATCTGAATCTTAGTTTAATGTTATTACAATTTTTATACAAAACTCTCCAAATTTTACACTTGGGATAGTGAGTAATCTGAGTAATAATGTTCGCATATTCGATGGCGAAACAACGCAAACAATACAATCAGCATCGCTATTTAAAAAAAATCTTGTCGTTTACGATGTCTGCTTATCAGCTTGTTAAATTACGAGGCGTTTATGAATAAGGGGGTAAGTCTGCATTAAAATCCGGTAGGTAATGGACGCCAATGAGTGATAAACTAGTACGGCAGCGGCAGGTTCAGCGTCAACGTACGTATATAAGTCTTGGTCCACAGAGCCATACGCGCACATTTTGTTAACGTGGCGTCAAAGTGACAGCTTTTGTATTTGACGTTGCCTGATAAAGTGGTTCTTATATTTTCAAACTTTGACAAGCACTTCATAAGACAAGCACTTCTTTGACATCAAAAAACGTGGCCATTCTTTTAAATATTTGAATTTTTTTTTTTATTAGATTAATTTCAGATTATTAAACCATGAACCCTGTAAAGTGTTCGAAACGTCGGGATGTATTTAAATTTAATTAATATACACAATATTATAATCCCTTTAAATAGCTTTATTTCATGAGTACCTACATAATCATCGCGGTAACCGAAGATAATATGAATTATTGATTAACTCCTGACCCAAATATTTGTGAACCAACTTTCTCGCCAGATTCGCACCCAGAACTTTCAGCTTTGTAAGCACTCGCCAGTGAGCTGCCACCGCGCCATTAACGCGGACTTACTTCGAATCCACCCCGCTTGTAAAGTCCATTTCAAATAAGAAGGCCCGATGCCACTCGAAACTTCTGTAATTTAATTGACCACTACAAAATAGCACGTGTCGTACATCGATGTATGCAAAAAATATCACGCCACAAAAGGGTATGGCTAGGTATCTTTTGTTATCACTGATCCTATTGTTCATGCCTATTGACTTTGTCAAGTGGAATCGGGCCTTCGTATTTGAAATGGACTTTATTCGCGTATTTATGCGAGCGGACCGGATAGAAAGTGCTTACTACGAGCTTTTACTATCAGACTTCCTCTCACTTACACCAATACGCAATACAAAAGAAATTCAGGTTAATATTACGGCTGCAGCTCATGGTACAATACCATCAGTTGCAGGGTCGGATTTAGGGGGGGGGGGCAACCGGGGCTACAGCCCTGGGGCCTCCACATAAGAGGGGCCCCCACAAAAGAGATGTCGAGAAAAAAAATCTAATTCCAACTAGTAAACACTAGTATTTTTTTTTTGAGTATTGAAAGTAATCTAGTCCGGAAACTAGATTTCAGCGAAAGCTATAATTTAATTTCAGATAATTCTCGTTTCCGATTATATATATACGTTTGTTTAATAATAAATACTTGACACAAAAAAATATTTATTGAAAAACTTGACGGTAAAAAATTGTCTACTCTATTTGGAAAATAATTGGGGGTCGGGAGGCCTCCACTCCTTTCTTTTCCCGCCTCTCAACCTCTAAATCTGGCCCTGATGAGTTGGAAAGTAAAGGATACGTTATCACATTGAGCGCGGGGAACTCCCGAGGGGAGTTCTCTGTGGGAGGTCCAGTTTCGCTAAAAAGCGGAAAAATCACGGGATCGGCTACGAGCGTAGCGCGTAGCACTCGTCCGCAATGAAAGTATTAGGTTTTACTAGATATGTAATGCATTCTATCACGCTCGCACTAACATATTGGAGCGAGCGCGATGGCCTGCTTTACGTAGGTATCGAGTAAAACCTAACGTTAATGGTTATTCCAGTAATAACTGGGAATATTTACTAACTCCTCCTCCTCCTGCGGGTGTCGTAAGAGTCGACTAAGGGATTGAAGTGTCACTGACTATTTTACAAGATTGATGATGGGCAGCAGCGTCATCATACTGGACACGCTACTGCGATCGTCAATCCGCTTGCCCAGCGTGGCGATTATAGGCATTTACCTCCAAATGCGTCTATACGCATAGTTAATAGGAGAGGCCTATGAACAGCAGTGGACTAACATAGGCTGATGATGATTTACTAAAATTTTTGGTGGTAATGGTAACTACAGGAAAAAGAAATCCAAGGAATTTTAATTCCCATTTGTTCACACTGGTAAAAGGTGAGAATGAAATCCCAGTTGGCACCACTGGTGTCAGATGGGTGGTAGGAGCCGGGAATAATGGTGAAACGAATAAATTATACTCGTATTGACTTAAACTTTCACGATTATCACTTATATTTTAAAGACAAACGGGTCTTAATCGGATCAGGATATACTAATTGAGACCCGTTTGTCTTTAAAATATAAAAGAAAAAATTGATTGATAGAATAACCCAACGTTACCGATATTTGCAATGTCATGGTATGGCTACCTGGCTTGCTACCGCGAACACCGAAGTTCGCAAATTGCGAGGATTTGTCTCTGTCACTCTAATGACGCCTTCGTTAGAGTGACAGAGACAAATCCCCGCAATTTGCGAACTTCGGTGTTCGCTGTAGCAGGGTGCTTAGACAAGTTGCCAATCGCTAACGCTTAATCGTCAATCGTAAACAAAAGGCAGCTAACTAGCTTTGTCGCACTAATATGAAAGAGTGACAGAGGAAAAACTACGATACGCTACTAAGCTTTAGAAAAAAAAAACAAAAATTCAATCCTGGCCAGAATGCTTAGCCAAGATGCCAATCGCTAACGCTTGGTAGAGTATCGCAGTTTTCCCTCTCAGTCACTCTTTCATATTAGTGCTACAAAGACAGTTAGCTGGGCATTTTCGCGAGAAGAGATCCAAAAAATTTTTTTTTAAGGTAGGTAAATTTAATGTTTTTCCTACTCAGAATAACGAGTTCTTTCAATCTAGGAGAAAAAAAGTACAAGAAAAAAACGGTCCCACATTTTTCATACATTTTACATGCTCTCCACTTTGTAACCGCTGTACAAAGTGTTTGAAAAACGGTTACGTAACAGAAACAAAAAGTTGGGACACTTTTTTTCTTCTAGTAGGATCGAAAGAGCTCGTGATTCTGAGCAGGAAAAACATAAAATTTACCTGTTTCAGAAAAATAAGTTTTTGGATCTCTTCTCGCGAAAATGCCCAGCTGCCTTTCGTTTACGATTGACGATTAAGCGTTAGCGATTGGCAACTTGTCTAAGCACGCTGGTCGGTGATAGTCACAGAATTAGATTTGGATAGAAGAAACAGGTTCATTCATTTGTATGGCGGCCGAGCGTGTCAGATTTGGTACTGAAGTCGTTACTTGCCTATGATTTTAAATATGTCTCAGGCCCTTGAGTATTCATATTTTTTTGTGTTGTTGCAATTAATATTACTTAAGGAGGCATTATTAATGTTTTTATTCACTTCAACTTACAAAATTTGACGCCCGAAAGCTGCAAACTGCGATTAAAGACGGACAACTCAGTGGATTTCATTTGACACGCAAAGTAGATACGTTTGCTTGATCTATGGTATATATGACATATGTGGTGATAGTGCAACAAATACGCGAAATGAAACTGTTAACAGAAGTCCGTTCAGATGCATCGGAGTGTGCAATTTGCAGAGTGGTACAATGTCGAAGAAACGTCGATGCGCTCCATTGTCTCCGCGGATCGAGATGCTGTTTATTGTAGATGCGTGTTTCAATTTCGTTTTACTTAATTCACTTTTAAACCGACTAATAACCGAAGCAATAAGGGCTCATTCAAAGATGGTCGAGGTCTTCGGACATTAAAACGTCCCAACGGCAACTCGCACCGCCGAAAATTGAAATTTAAGCCCTATATCATAATATGTTCTAGGTTTTATTTCAAATAATTATATTAAAGTAGTATACAACGTGTGGTCTACGCGTCGTAAGCTAAAGGTCAACCCCGACGCGTTCGGTTCGTCACACGTTGACCACACATTGTCCACTCGGCGACCATAATAAGTCCTCAGGGTAGGCAGCGCATAGGCGATCTTTTTATCGCTATGTCCATGGGCCTCGATTCCTGCTTTCCATCAGGTGGGCTGAGAGCTCAGTTGTCTACCTTCAACACATAAAAAAAACTAAAATAATTTAGACCCCCCTATCTACGCCCACCGATGCTCTACACACCCGTCAACGTTGTCGCAACTTCCCTTTTGTTCGCATGTCACCGCTTTCAACAAACAACTTCGTAGCAACGCTTTAAGAATTACGTTCAACTGTTCACGCTGATTGTTTTCTAATTTAAAAATAAGTTAAAATAATTTATTTTAAAATCATAGACAAAACTGTTATTATTTTATGACATTATGAAACGTTCGACCGTGTGGTGACGGTGACCGCAGTAAAAGTACACAATTCATTCTTAACACGTTCCCTGTGCGCATGCATCACATGTGATGCATTTGAAGGTATTGATGATACGTGAATGCAGCATATACCTACTGCATATAAGTATTATGATGCACGATCCCATTTAAATATAGGGATAATTTGAAATTTTCACGTACGAGCTAAGCTACGTTAACTTACCCGCACGTATCAGCTGTAAAAAGTGACAATTTGATAAAATTAGGTATTGGCGGACTTTTAATACTGTTGCCAGGTTATGCTTGAAATTTTGTGCGAGTATTTGCACGTGAGAGGTGACACTGTCGTTTTTAGCTGCACATGGAACGTGTTAAATCGTCTATGCAATTCTGAATGCCACTGTACATTTCTCAGTGTCACCATCCCGACTCTTCCCACGGGTGTTGTAAGAGTCGACTAAAGGATTAAAGAGTCACTGACCAACCTGTGATAGAAGGTTGATGATGGGTAGCAGTGTAGTGGACATATAACTGCGATCACCAACCCGCTTGCCCAGCGTGGCGATTATGGGCATTTACATCCTTATGTGTCTATACGCATAGTTTATTGGAGAGGCCTACGTCCATTACTGGACTGAGATAGTCTGATGATGTGATGAGACACTATTGGTAGGTAAGTAGGTACATTTTAAAAGGGAGCTTGAAAGCCCGACCTAGCTTTTATTTTTAGGATCTAAAATAGGGTATTAGGGCATAGATTGTTTCTTGAAGCACTAATTACCTCGCACACGCCGTATAAAAGTCATACTGAACAACTTTCAGTATAGAACCAACACCGAAATTGCGAATATAAAACACTTTCCCATACAAAATGTAACCAATCATGTAACCAATTTTTATAAATAAATATCTTAGGACTTTAAACAAATTGACTTTGTCCCACGGTAAGCTCAATTAAGGCTTGTGATGTGAGTTTTGCTCATATAAACCCACCTTTACAAATTCTCGTGTAAACCCACCTTTACCAGTTCTCGTGTAAACATACCTTTACAAATGGCGTGTGCTGCGACCCCGTTGATGGATGTTTAACACTCGCCGAAGAAACCTTTTTCGGCCAATTTGCTCAAGTTTCTGGCTTGTCACGATCCAAGTGATTTGTACTTTTATTTTGTTGCTAGGTTTTATCGGAGAAATCAGAAATCTAAGTGCTTTATTAAAAGCTTGAGATATATTCGTACGCTGCGACCATATATAACACGGACGTCGAATGCCAGCTCAAAAATGCCCCCAAACACAATTGTTGAATTGTGCCAAGATGGGCAGGACATAGCGCTGTTCTTAAACACCGCGCATATATCGGCGCAACGCCTTTGACAAATATTTATAGAATATAGCCAATCAAAACTTTGACAGACCAATCACAAATATTTTGAAATAGCGGTCTTAAGTTTTTATCGGCTCATATTGAAATTAATTACCGTGATGCACTGAAAAGGGGATGACATTTGTCAACTAAAATTCAGGACCGTTTTTGAAAGGCAATTTAGTATGGCGTGCGGCTTCCATGTTTTATTTGTTCGTAGAATCGTACGTCAGTAGGGCCGTTGGAGCGGAAACATTCT
This sequence comes from Thaumatotibia leucotreta, assembly GCA_025490895.1. Lineage (NCBI taxonomy): Eukaryota > Metazoa > Arthropoda > Insecta > Lepidoptera > Tortricidae > Thaumatotibia > Thaumatotibia leucotreta. The sequence goes on along the minus strand of JALPQI010010139.1, from coordinate 33,498 downwards.
CGAGTGGCGGCCACGTACCGGAAGGCGCAGCGTGGGTAGGCCCCCCACAAGGCGGACTGATGACCTGGTGAAGGTCGCAAGAGTCCGCTGGATGCGAGTGGCGCAGGGCCGGTCATTGTGGCTTTGCCTCTTTAGGACAGGACGTCTTTTGGCTCATATATTATGATGATGATGATGACTCGTATATGTACTATGTTATCATCATGCGGACTTTTATTAAAATGGGCGATAATGCGTAAGTATTTACAGTTCAGACATATTTAAATTAGGTATAATCGGTTTTATTGATCAAATAATTAACGATTTGCGATCGCCAATCCGCTTGCCCAGCATGGTGATTATGGGCATTTACCTCCTAATGCGTCTATACGCATAGTTAATATGAGAGGCCTACGTCCAGCAGTGGACTACATATCTGTAGGCTGATGATGATGATGGGGTTAAGCATATCATGAATGCACCTAGCGTAGGCCTAAACGTTTCATCACATCACGAGCCATCAGTCAACGCACTCTGCAAACCGCACCGTCCGTCTGTCTGTCCGGCTGTTTGCGAGCTCTAAATTACTCAAACTAATCCCTCTGTCCACATTCGCCCGGTAACCGCGACGTCTCAGCCTTCAGGGTTATTCTCATATGAACAAAACTCTTGGATTTGGCGCAAAAAGGCTCATAACCAGAGATCGGATGGACATTCTTAGTGACTTGCGTCATTTTGATGACATTTAGTATGAGATGTCGCACAAAAATCCGATCTCTGCTCATAACACCAGGAAACATCAATCTAGACATTTGAAAAAAATGTTAGGGCATTTTACTTTATTCAGCACAACCGTAGCATGAATGTCTGTCCTGCTGTTTCCGAGCAGCTCTAAATTACTCAAACTAATCCCTCTGTCCACAGTCGCCCCGGTAACCGCGGCGTCTCAGCCTTCAGGGCTATTCTCGTGGGAATTGCCGTTTCAGGAACAGAATATTGTATTATACAAGAGATTTAAACGCCTAATCGGGATTTAAAGGCGGGATCTCCTGCTTCGTATATACCTACTATTCGTCAGTAGAAAACAAAAAAGTGTAAACAAGTATGGCTTGAACAGTCAAGTGTCAAAGTCAAAGTCAAAATATTCCTTATTCAATTAGGCCCAGCAACGAGCGCTTTTGAATCGTTAAACTAAATCAAAGTCAAAGTCAAAGTCAAAATATTCTTTATTCAATTAGGCCCAGCAACGAGCGCTTTTGAATCGTTAAAGTAAATAGCGAATGAGAGAAAAAAAAAAAACTACCTCCGGTTCTAACCCTACACCACTGCCTGAGAAGAATCCGGCAAGAAACTCAGCGGGACTTTCTTTTTTCAAATAATAGTTTTATAACATCTTACGGCTAACATGCATTAATTAAAAACGAAACATAGATTTGATTTCATATAAATACAAAATAGCGAATGAGAGAAAAAAAACTACCTGCGTCGACATAAAATACATTAAAATAGGAAAAATTCAAATAAAAAGATAATCTCGGAGATGTATAAAGTCTCCAAGTGTCAAGACTACATATTAGTAATACGGGAAAAAACTGTAAGATAATGACTATCTTACGTCAGATCTATAATTAATGGTAACAATATGAAACACTAGTATGATAGTAAACATTCACTTATGTATATGATTTACCGAACACGTTAAGGTACTGGCTTAAAAGCATCCTTATCATTTATGAAGTCGTTAACGGTATAATACGCCTTACTTATCAAGTAGCGCTTAACCTGAGACTTGAATTTATGCTGTGGCAAATTTGTTAAATCACTAGGAATTTTGTTATAAAAACGTGTACATTTCCCAACGAAAGACGCACTAACCTTACGGAGACGGTGGGCCGACACAGCCAGCTTATGTTTATCCCTAGTGTTAAAGTTGTGAACATCACTATTCTTCTTGAATTCATGAATGTTTTTACGAACATACATAATATTGTCCAGGATGTATTGGGAGGCTACAGTAAGTATGTGTGCCTCTTTAAATTTCTCCCTAAGGGAGACCCGAGCACCTAGTTCATAAATGGAGCGCACAGCTCGCTTTTGTACCACAAAGATGGTCTGAATATCTGCCGCTTTCCCCCGCAACAAAATCCCGTATGACATGACACTGTGGAAGTAGCTGAAGTATACCAGCCTAGCCGTCTCGACGTTCGTCAGGTGCCTGATTCACCTCACTGCACATGCGGCAGAGCTGAGCTTGCCGGCCAATGCTGCCACCTGTGCATGCCATTGTAGTTTAGAGTCTAACGTCACACCCAAAAAAACTGTCTGATCTTCAAATTCCAGTAATTCACCATTTACTTTGATCATACTGTTGCTTACCTGCTTAATATTGGGTAAGGTAAATTTAATGCATTTAGTTTTCTTGGCGTTCAAAAGTAAGTTATTTACTGTAAACCAGTTTACAACAGTAGATAGCGCTTCATTTATGGTATCAAAGCTCTTTTCTTTTCTATCCACTTTAAATATGAGTGACGTGTCATCAGCAAATAATACAATGTCATGTTTCTCTCGCACAAGGTTAGGAAGATCATTAATATATACCAAAAACAAAAAAGGGCCCAAAATTGATCCCTGAGGTACTCCAAGAGCAAAAATAAGTATCGATAGAATCCGCTCATAAATATGTTATGACGTTCTTATTACACAGAATTAGACTAATATCACTCACGCCGGAAACCTCCGTCGCCGTAGCCGTGCGAGTCCAGGAGATGATGAGGAGGGTCTACTGGAATTCCTGAGACATTCCTCTCCGGCAGCAACTTTAGGGAGAGGAGTGCGTGGGGCAGTTTGGGTGAGTTCTATAGACCATAAACTACAACTTGATGCTTAATGTTTAATTAGGTCTTTTGAGGTTTCAACAGTTTTTGCAACATGTTTTTATGAGGAAGGAATTGCCAGCCTCATGTTAATAAATGATGTTGTTTCATTTTCGTTAAATATAATAGATTTTTTCTACTAATAGATCACGGATTTTTTCACTGGGACATATTTTTGAACATTTTTGTGTACACCTTATTTTGTCTTCGACTGAACTTCATCCATAGAATTTGACGTCTTTGACACATATAATGAAACACGTCGACAGGTGTATTATTAAGTTAATAATAATAAGGAAAGTTATGTAAAAGTCAGTGTGTGTTACCAGTGATGACTTATGGCGCCGAAACGTGGTCCTTCAAACTCAGAGTCGCTCAACAAGCTATGGAGAGGGATGCTCGGAGTTCCTCTGCGTGATCGAATCAGAAATGAGGAGATCCGGTGGTGAACTAAAGTTACTGACATAGCCCTCCGGATTAGCAAGCTGAAGTGGCAATGGGCAGGCCACATTGCACGCAGAGCAGATGGTCGATGAGGTCGAAAAGTGCTCGAGTGGAGACCACGGCTAGGCAAACGCAGCGTAGGACGTCCACCCACAAGATGGACGGACGACCTTATGAAGGTCGCCGGGACGCGCTGGATGCAGGTCGCATCTAACCGGTACATGTGTAGGTCCAGAGGGGAGGCCTATGTTCAGCAGTAGACTGCTTATGGCTGATATGATGATGATGACTAATAAATATCAATAATTTTAACTAGTAATGTACCTACCTACGTGGACTTGTGGACTCATGGCGATTGGCGATGAAACCAATTTTTTTTTCTAAAAGTGCATGATTATGAAATAATCAAACATTTTTGAGTTTGTTTACACATTTTTGTTAGTACTACCGATTGAACTACGGAGGCCGCCAGATGTACAGTCGAGGAATTTAATTTCCTACCCATTTCGTACCTTGTCACAGTGACAATCAATATGAAAGCTGCTAGGACTGTCATATTATAGCTACTATGACAAGGTACGAAATGGGTAGGAAATTAAATTCCTCGACCGTACTAAAACTACGTAACGGACATGACTGTAGGTATGCTCAAGACCCTATTTCGCCAAGGTGACAGGTGTGACAATTATAAAAAAACTGTTTCTCCTATTGACGCTGGCGTCTAGAAGCTACGGTAACTGCTTACCATGGGACGGGCCGTGTGTTTGTTTGCCACCAAGGTAAAAAGTATTGCAAGAATTTAAGTAAATCAGCAGTAAATAATATAGTAAAAATTCATGCGGAATAAAATTGTCTCAAGAAACATGACAATTGTAGTGGAAGTTCGACGACGTAAGACGAACCTCGTGTCAAGAATAAAAAAAATAAGTAAAAAAAGTTTTAAGTTAAACGGTTTTTATTGCACCAAAAACTAGAAAATAAAAATTTGTTATAACTAACCGTAGATGCAACTTTCTGTAGATTACTCACGTGAAACTATTATCACTGTAGTTTTCCCAAGTCGGATGCTGAAAGCCACATTTAGCCTCTATGTCAGTGGATTAAGCGTTACCTAATCGGAAACTTTTACCAAACTAAAATAAAAACGTGGGGCGTACGCAATTGTGATTAAGTCACTATAGTTATTTAAGAACATACCTACATATAAATCAAGACAGCAATAGTGTAATAAGTTTTGTTCTGGCCTTGATAAAAGCTATTTACCTCTGTGGAAGTGATGGAACAGATGGATGATTAATTGCAAAATTAAAGCTACAATTACATATTTTGAACTTGTATGTTTCTTTCTTCATAATAACGCCCCACGTTTTTATTTTAGTTTAGTAAAAGTTTCCGATTAGGTAACGCTTAATCCACTGACATAGAGGCTAAACGTGGCTTTCAGCATCCGACTTGGGAAAACTACAGTGATAATAGTTTCACGTGAGTAATCTACAGAAAGTTGCATCTACGGTTAGTTATAACAAATTTTTATTTTCTAGTTTTTGGTGCAATAAAAACCGTTTAACTTAAAACTTTTTTTACTTATTTTATTTTCAAGTTTTTAGTGCAATTGTTAAGTTAAATTCCGATACTATACCGATGTTGTTTGTAATATGTAATACAATTTATGCATGCTAAGTAGCGTTTATACTCTCGTGCTTTCATCACGAATCACGACACATATGTAAACGTAATGGACATTATTTTATGTGTAACGGGACGCGAATCCCTGCTGAATAGATATTTTAAGAAATCCGACACCATTTTTTTAAATTTAATATCTCGATTGACAAATAAAAACCAAAGGCTCGGCGTGGTTAATGTAAGGTTGAATACCCGAAGTATCTCAAATGGACGTGTTATTCATACAATAAGTACCGTAGATAACAGAGATCTGACAATAAGGAATATATCAATCAATTTGGTTTATTGAGAATTTCAAGTTAAAATTTTTATACAAGTCGAATTTCGAGACTATAAAATATAAACTCATTCTTTGAGTCTGACGGAAAGTCAGACGCGAACCGAGGGCCTAAAGGGTCAATCCATGCAATCTATCAACTGGAGGGACATAGGCCCGACGGCACTATGGCACGCACTACGTGAATCCGAGAGACTCACACTCTCTGTATATCAACTGGAGGACCGCAGGTCCGAGTGCACGTCCTACGCAAACCACCTGCGCTGTCAGCCTATCAACTGGAGGGCCGCAGGCCGCAGGCCCGACAGCTGACCCTACACGATTCACTCACGCTGTCACTCTATCAGCTGGAGGGCCGCAGGCCCGACGGCTCGCCCTACGCGATTCACTCACGCCGTCACTCTATCAGCTGGAGGGCCGCAGGCCCGACGGCCCGCCCTTCGCGAACCACTCACGCTATTACTCTATTAGCTGGAGGGCCGCAGGCCCGACGGCTCGCCCTACGCGAACCACTCACGCTGTCACTCTATCAGCTGGACGGCCGCAGGCCCGACGGCTCGCCCTACGCGAACCACTCACACTGTCACTCTATCAGCTCGAGGGCCGCAGGCCCGACGGCCCGCCCTACGCGAACCACTCACACTGTCACTCTGTCAGCTGGAGGGCCGCAGGCCCGACGGCTCGCCCTACGCGAACCAATCACGCTGTCACTCTATCAGCTGGAGGGCCGTAGGCCCGACGGCTCGCCCTACGCGAACCACTCACGCTGTCACTCTATCAGCTGGAGGGCCGCAGGCCCGATGGCTCGCCCTTTGCTATTCACTCACGCTGTCACTCTATCAGCTGGAGGGCCGCAGGCCCGACGGCTCTCCCTATACGATCCACTCACGCTGTCACTCTATCAGATGGAGGGCCGGAGGCCCGACGGCTCGCCCTACGCGATTCACTCACGCTGTCACTCTATCAGCTGGAGGGCCGGAGGCCCGACGGCTCGCCCTACGCGATCCACTCACGCTGTCGCAGGCCCGACGGCTCGCCCTACGCGAATCACTCACGCTGTTACCCTATGTGTCTATCAGCTGGAGGGCCGCAGCAATGACATACGGTACTAAACCGTGGTCGTTTACAATGGGCCTCATAAGAAGGCTCAAATTGAAGATAAGAATTCAAATTCACCCAAAGGGCAGTGGAGAGGCCTATGCTAAGAGTCTCTCATTTGTAATGCGAGATCGGATTACAAAAGAGACTATCCGCAGCAGAACGAAAGTAACCGATATAGCTCTTCGAATCGCTAAACTGAAGTGGGCGGGGCTCGTCGCACGTGGATTGCGTGGAACCGATGGCCGTTGGGGCGAGGGGCGGTAAGTGCCATTGGTCACGTACCGGAAGGCGCAGCGTGGGTAGGCCCCCCACAAGGTGGACTCATGACCTGGTGAAGGTCGCTGGATGCGGGTGGCACAGGGCCGGTCCTTGTGGCAATCTTTGGGGGGGCCTATATTCACCAGTGAACATCTTTCAGCTGATATGATGATGATGATGATAATTAAATCCGTATGTTTCTACCAAATATCTAAAGCAGTACTGCAAAATCTACATATCGCTAAACCTAGCGGATGTGGCAGGCAGTAACACTGGAGTATCAGATTTGAGGAGTTGGATGTTAGTATTAAATTCGCATGTTTCTACTTAATATCTTAAGAACTTCTTTAAAATCAAGATACCGATAAAAGATAAACCTTGCGGTTATTGTAGGCAGTACTGCAGCATCAGGAGTGAGGAGTTGGAAGTGAAGATCAGGCTGTTAGTATTTGATTATGCCAAACATGCTATACTTTCATTTTCACGTGTCTAACACTCTCGGTTAAGGTAAGCAGTACGTCTGCAGCATCAGGCTTTGAGGATACAAGGATACAAATATTATAATATTGCATTGTCATGGGGACTTGATAAGAGTTCCAAATTTTATTGATTTCGGTCCAGCAGAAGTGGTCGAAAAATCGATCACAAGATTTGAAGCATCGACGACAGTTGATACGCGGTGAAGTTAATAAAAACCGTTTAAAAAATCTTCTGAACCTTGTGACAAATGTGTCATGACCTTAGGAAAACAAAAAGTAGTTTATTGACGATGTAAAAACGTTTTTTTTTTTTGTAATTCCATATTGATAGCAAACAAGCACATGGACTATCCAATAGCAAGGGGGTGTCACTCCGCGATTCCGTCGCGCGGCTACAAGTACATGCAGAGCGCCCCGTCTCCGTGGTCTATTCAATGGTTGGCGCGCGCTGTCTCGGAACGCACGTTTAAATTTACAACGCTGGCTCGTCACGTGTCGCGAAATATATCGCTTGCAAATATTAGGATTATTTTATACATGTGCATCTTAAATGAAAATGCCGAAAATATACTGCATAGCAGCATGTTGCAATAATAATAATGTTAATTATCATGACGCGTTTTTCGTACAGCCGATGGGTCAGAGAGATACTAAAAAGTAAGGAACATAATAATACAGTCAAGTGCAAAAATAAGTATCGAAAGAATCCGCTCATAAATATGTTACGTCGTTCTTATTACACAGAATTAGAGTGCACTGGGTCATATTTTTGAACACTTTTCTATACACTTTATTTTGTCTTTGACTGTACACTTATTACCTACATTCGTAGTAAATTAAATTTTCAGAAACTCAAGTCAATTACAGATAAAACGGTTTATTTTCGGACAAATTTGTCAGTAAAAAAGCGGCACCTTTAAATAATGTAAAAAACTTCGTTCTCTCATACTTATATTGAATTTCGCGCCTTTTGTCCTAACATATTATTTATTTATTTGGTTGTCTGACTTTATTCCCATAATATCAAATAGGTACACTGGTACATATAAGAGAAAATGCCGTGTTACATCTGCCTTGCGATTGTGATTAAACCATTACTTATTTATGCTGCTTTTTTAATTAATGCGTAGGTACCTAACGAAATTCTTTATTTTTAAATGCATTAAGCAGATATATTAATTTCTGCACACCTCACATACTGTCTACAGATATTTTTAGAATGTTCGTGTTATTATCAGGATTATTCGGATGGATATTCACCTAAAGTTAGCGAAGTCGTGTTGCTATCTCACTCACACCTCAAACAATGCCGCCCGGGCACGCGCGGCCGAAGCACAAAGAAGGTGCCGACCGAGTTGAGACAAATATTTTTGAATCACGTGTATGAAATGCGTAGGTAAATTCTATAATCACGCATGAACTAAATTGTTGAATCAAGACGAATGCTATTAACGCCATATATATCTTTGCAGTAATGTATTTGTCAGACGCCTCATAGCGCCGTTCGTTATTTTACTAGTTTTCAATAATTGACAACCCTGTTTTCGACGGCGTGCGGCTTATAAGCGACCTTTCCGCCACGCAATACGGCCCATTTCAGCCGCTCGCGTCGCCTCGCGCGCCGTTTTGTTTGGTAATAATAATTGTGTAGGTACATAAAAAGCCGGCATTTATGAACATCAAAGCAGTGAAGCTTCTGTACTTTATATATTCTGTGCCAATAGTAATCGGTAGCCGTAGTCTTCGGTGGCCTGTAACATGAACGAAATAGTACATTACGACACAAGTGAGAAAAACTGGAAATCCGAAACGAGTAGCGATGTTTTTAAAACACGACCAAAGGCAGTGTTTTAAATCGACACGAGTTACGAATTCCTTTTGCACGTGTCACTTACGACGTTTTTTAGTACAGATGGTCCTCAGAAGTTTTGTACCTGACGTAAAATGAGCCACTTCTCGCACTAGAGCCTAATAAAGGCACAATCTGTACTAAAAATAATATTTTACATTTTGTCGCACCTGTCATAGTGAAATGGGAGCCAGGTCCAAATTTTCTTAAGGATTGCCCATCACTCTAAGTTTACCCAAATTCAATCTAGACGTTTTAGATTTAGAGTTCATTATTGCAGAATCTATTAAAATATCACTTTATGGTTCTGACGACGAGATTTATCATACGGTCAGCTCCAAAAATTCGTCAACGATTTTGAACCTTACGCCTTTGACATACGTTCTGAGATGTAAAGATGATATTGGATGTGGCTACTTGTGGCTGCACCAAGTGCACTGGTATTATTTATTGTGGACTTTGATAAATGCAACCACGAGCGTGCTCGATTTGGACAATTAATAGCAATGCGATATCATTCGGATATAATGAAAATGAAGGGAAAAAATTACAATTTATTATTTTCTTTTTATTTTATTTGAGTAGGTATACTATTGCTGTTATTGCTTGCACCACATTACTCTTACCTTGTTAGTAATATTAGTTTTCCGCTACCCTAAGGTTGTCTGGAAGAAATCGCTCTTTAGGCTATTGTCTGCGTCTATTGTTTTTCAAATATTATTATTTTTTCTTCTTTTTTTGTGAGGTGTGCAATAAAGAATATTGTATTGTATGGAAAACGTCTATTGCGTTAAACCAAATATTTACAATAATATCTTACCAACGTTGTTAGGATCTCCTAGTAAGAAAAATGCTAAGAAATTCGGCAATTCCTTCATATGCCGGACTATTAAAAAGTGGAATTCTTTACCGGCACATGTGTTTCCGCATACCTATAAGTTGGGACCCTTTAAACGCAGCGTGAAGAAGCATCTAGCGGGCCAGCAAGGCGGTGGCAACTAACAGGTTACTTATTGTCTCCTGTTCGTTGCCACCGCGATTTGGGCTCTACTTTTCACTTACGATCAGGTGGAGTGGAGCCACTTTGTTGTGCCAACATAAAAAAAATGCAAATGAGTACATAATGAGTGAACGCAGGCTCAGTGCTTGATAATGGAGACCTAGGCTCTCCGAAACATGCCCCGCGTAGTGACTAAATACACTTGATAATCTAAAATCAAAGCAAAATATAAATACCTTGTCGTGATTTTAATGAAACTAAATATTTACAGGAAATCAGCGTTGATTAAATTTGAACAATTCAGCTTCAAGTTTTCCAAAGCTGATGTGAAAAATGTGATCCCTCGTATTTAATTTGAGAATACAGATCAAAAGAAAACTACGGAACCAAATAATAAACTTAATTGGATGTTATTTAGAGTCAGAAGCTTCAGAGAAATTCAACTACCTAGTGATACTCCAGACAGATACTGAGATTTCAGTGTCTATAATTACGCCTAAGTGTTTCATTTTAGCTTTCATATTGTAGCTTCATAAATATAGCTGTGAAAACTTATATGTAAAGTACATTTTAATTGGAACTCTGATTAGTAGTCACTCGGCGTATGTCCAGCGACAGTAAAATCAAATATTGGCAAATACCAAGATATACTACAAGTAGACTGAAGTATTATTTATAAAACATTCTTAATTCAAAGGTCGCAAGCTGTCAGCCTCCGTAGCCTAGTTGGTAGTGACCCTGCCTACAAAGCTGGGTTCGAATCCCGATGAGGGCAATATTTGTGTATTTATTTATCACAAATATTTGTTCCTTGGTCATGGCTGTCTATGTATTTAAGTATCTATATGTATGTATCTATTATATATATCGTCGCTTGGTACCCACATCACAAGCCTTAATTGGGCTTACCGTGGGACTAGGTTGATTTGTGTAAGATGTCCCAAGATATTAATTTATTTATTAAGCTATATTTCTATCCTCGTCTTCTAACTTCTTATAATATTTCATATTTGCCAGTGGTCTGCAAAGGAAAACATCATTAAGAAATTACATGATAGTGAACCAAGCCGGAGAGAACTAGGTACTGAATAAAATAAGTAAAAAAAGTTTTAAGTTAAACGGTTTTTATTGCACCAAAAACTAGAAAATAAAAATTTGTTATAACTAACCGTAGATGCAACTTTCTGTAGATTACTCACGTGAAACTATTATCACTGTAGTTTTCCCAAGTCGGATGCTGAAAGCCACGTTTAGTCCGGGAACTAAACTTTAACTTGTTCGAGAAAATTACATTAAATCCTACAGTATATTTATTTCAGGAATATGATAAAACATCGTTTTGTGAATATATGAATCTAATTATCCCTGATAAATGTGTGGAGGTTTTTTCGTAAAATCAATATTAAGATTTAATTGTTTAATAAAAAGAAACAATAAATCCTACAGTAGGGATTTATTATCCGAGGGGCCTAACTGAATATTTAAGACAATATTTTAAAAAGTCACCACTGAATAATCGTAGATATAGTCAGAAAAAATAAAATTATTTTTAAAATTCATAACAATCAAACAGAAATTAAACAAATGGTGATTTTTTACTATAATGACCCGACAATTATTATACTCATCCAAAGAAAAAATTACGTCAGTGACTCAACGCTAACTATTTTTTTTACAGTTTTAACTGATTTACGTGCAGGCGCATTAATTCTACATTTTATTTTTTTAATGTACCTCTTGTCAATAATTAGTTGTGGCACAAAACCAAAAAAATCCCCTATGTATACTCTAAGCATTTCCTACAATTTTCGAAATGGTTATTGTTAAAATAAATCGGAGCGGCGCTGACGTCATAAATGCGCGGCCGGCCGCAGAGCAGCGGATAAACGTAGGTGGGGTACTACGAGTATGTAGACAGGTCGGTGCGTCAAATTACAGAAGGAATTTCGTAGGAAGGAAGTAGAAACGTCTTAAATAAAAAATAGTAGTAAAATAAATAGGTATTAAGCAGTTTTTGAACTGACGATTAAAAATGTAGGCACCTATACAACTTGTAACCTATTAGGGGCCTGTATTTAATTCCTGACGCAAAATGAGGTGTTACAATTATTCAAAAATGTATACAGGGTGTGGCCTGTAATAAGAGCAATAAATGAAAACATAGACCCTTTAACTAATCAGTAATTAACTCCAAATGGTTTTAATTAATTAAAAACAAACATAAATTTTCTATATTTTTCTAACAAAGTTAATCGACCCAGCAATGTACTGCAGACATTATGTGTCCAGTCGAACATTTGACATTGACATTTAGGTACTATCGGTTTCGCGTATTATTGAATCTAAATGAATCAGTATTGCTTATTAAACATACCTATCTACTTATTGATTACTTTGTCACTTTTTTCAACATTACGTAACAGATCACAATCTCAATTATCAGGTGTGAACTGACGAAATAACTAAATTAGTAAAACGCCATAAAGTGACTTCAAAACAATTTATTAAGTAAACGGTTACAACAAAAATAGTGCACTAATCATATATCTCACCGGGTGAACTCTTAACCACTCAACTTGCACTTAAATTAATTGAATTTGTAGACATAGGCACGACTACGATGATGTCGACGATACGATCTGCTTCTTTATTTGACTCCACTCTGACACGACATAACACGTACTGAGAACAGGATCTTGTCGAAACTAAGTAAGAATTTCACTGTCAATCAGGTTGGAAGTGAAAACCCACAGGTCACAGTCAGAACTGCATTTGGTATACGTTGCTTTGAGATGACAACAATAGTGCTTGGTTCTATTATCAACTCAGATAATATTCGTTGACAAGTCGTTTACACAATGATTGGCTTACTTTTCTTATTAATTATGTGCTTCGTGTGCATCGCAATTCGCAATTTTATACTTTATTTTATTATTTTTGGTAATGTTTTGATATAACAACTTGACGTAAATTGTCATTATGTTGTAATAGTAGAGAAAGTGACTTCACATAAAAAAGTTCGCATTTACAACTGTATAGTCTATGGCTCCGAATGCAAAGATTAAATTGTGCACTAAAGATTAAAACAAAAACGGTCTTCGTGAGATGACTCATGTCAGAATTGTGTCCCTTTCTATTGAAATGACCATGGGCAAACAAAACACGGGACAAATGGCTTATAAAACGATTGTGTAAGTATCCGGGGGCTTAGCATATCTTGTGTGTGACTGAAACACTCGGCTTTCTCGTGGCTACCCGTCCCTATTGGACTATATTGATTAAAAAGAGACGAAAAAAGAAAAGGACAGGCCGAGTGATGTTGTCATTGTCAAACAGAAGGTACAGTCGCGAACCGGGATTGTTGAGTCACTTGTTACAGTTCGTAAATTAGTCGGTACACAGTACTGATCGGGATCGATTCGTTATTAACAACTTTTGTCGAAATCTGTTCATTCACCAATGACGTAGACGTTACTATGGTTAAATAATAACAAAACTCAGTTAGCCAATGGCCGAGTCCGCGAATTCCACGGATGCTGATGTTGCTGTGGTTACATTACAACAAAGCTTGATTCGTTATCAACGACTTTTGCCGAACTATGTTCAACAACGATGCGGACGTTGCTATGGTTACATTATAACAAAACTCGGGTGGCCAATGACCGATCCCGCGAGTTACACGGATGCTGACGTCGCTATGGCTACTTCATAACAAAGCTTGATTAACCAATGACCGATCACGGTTTTACCGGAAACTGATGTTTTTATGGTTACCTTATAACTGTCCTGTCTTAGGTAAAGCAAAGGGACTGCTATAAATATGCCATGTGCGGCTTAGCAAATCTTGTGTTAGACAGCAACTGGCAGATACCCACCTCTTTTCGATTGTAAATTGTAATGATTAAAAAGTTTTCTACCATTTCTTCTAGTCTAAAAGATTGTTTTAGGTATCCGACAAGACGTTAGACAAGGACACCCTAGCAGCAGCAAACCCACCACTGTAGAGACCCACTGTAGAGGTTTTGATTTTTATTTGAATTCCAACAAATATGTTATACCTACTAGATTGTGCACCAAAAAACATAATTTAGCAAAAACGAGACTTATTTCAACACTAGGTCCTAGAGTAGATATTTCTTTATAAGCTAGGAACGGTCCTGGCGAGAAGTTTGCTGCTGCTAGGGTGTCCTTGTCTAACGTCTTGTCGGATACCTAAAACAATCTTTTAGGGGTCTATATCGGGTGGCATAATGTTTTTATTTCGAAAAATTTGTCGCATAAAAAACTTTACGCCGAAAAATGTATGGCATAAACATTGTTGCGCATATTTATGTTATGACGAAATTGTTAATCCTAACTTGGTTGTTCCTAAATATTGTTTGTCCTAATGATCTTTGTGTCTAATGTATATGTATCCAAAAAATATTGTTCATAATGGTGATGTTCCTACTATTTAATGTACTAAAAGTGATTACCTACCTTTAACTAATTTAAAAAAAAATTGATTCCTTATACTTAATTATTACTGAATAATTAGCCCTGTTGTCCAAATAATTTAAGTGAGCAATTTTGACCTGGGAACCGGTCGACGAAGCCCCGCTGCGCGGGGCTTCTATTTCCGCTCTAAGGGATAAAAGGTACCTAAGGAACCTATCCAGGTTAAGGTAGGGGAAGGTTCAGATTATGTCTTTTTTCTTATGCGGGGGGCTTCGCCCCCCGAGCCCCCCTGGTGGAGGCTTCGCCCCCCGTCCCCCCTTTTTTTGGTTTTGTAAGTATGAGAATGTGTAAACAATTGATTAAAAATACTTAAGTATTTAAAGACTACGCCATTCACTCCGACCTAGCTTCGAAATCTAACCAATCCACGTCGGTTTTACCCTAGTTTATTACTTGAATATTTTTTGAACCATTCACCCTGTTGTTCAAATGTTTTGCATGTTGTTATTAAAATGCCTTTTTGAATGAAATTTCGAACATAATAAATGTAGACGCAGTGAAAATTGACAGTTCGAGTAGTAGGGAAAACAATATTTATTACAATGAACATTAGGATTATTATGCTTTAGGTCATTTGACGTTCGAGTAACGAATATTAGAATAAATATGGTGTAGGTATTTTAAACGTGTATGCGCAAAATTAAGTAGGCTAAACAAGTAGTATGCCATGATTTTGATTGATTAATTTATTTCTTAATGAAAATTACATGTCATTTGTTAACAAATAGCACAAATTCACAAAAAGATCGTCAAATGTATATAAAATAATAATAATAAAACAAATTCTAAATATCAATGCATAATTAAATTCACAAAAAGATCGTCAAGTGTATAGAAAACAATAAAATTACAATATATTCAATTTAAAATTAAAATGTCTAAACTAGATTGCAACAATGTCAATATTATGTATAATGATAAATATATTTTAATAGGTATATTTTTCGATGTATTCCCTTACGGAATACAATGAATTCGTCAAAAAGAATTATTTTGCTCGTTTTTCAAATATGTCGTCAGAGTTTACATTTCTGATATCGGCGGGTAGACGTTCATACAGCGATGGACCTATTACTCGCGGGCTCTTATCGAGTAACGCTAGTCGCCGCGGTACGGGCAGTAGTCTCCCCGTCTGACGGGTTATTCTGCCTGCCATATTCGACCGTTTAAATAGGTGAATATTTCTACGCGTAAATATTATGATCTCGTACAAGTACAGCGAGTAGTAGGTCATTATGTTAAGTTTTTTTAAAAGTTCTCTGCACGAGTGCCTCTGATTCACGTCTGCCAATATTCGTACGGCCCGTTTTTGAAGTATAAATAATCGGTCGGAATGAGTTGAATTGCCGTACAAAATGATGCCATAACTAATTATAGAAAAAAAGTATGCGTAATATATTTGCATTAAAGCATTATTGGAGACAATTGGTTTCAGCTTG
Source organism: Thaumatotibia leucotreta (assembly GCA_025490895.1). Lineage (NCBI taxonomy): Eukaryota > Metazoa > Arthropoda > Insecta > Lepidoptera > Tortricidae > Thaumatotibia > Thaumatotibia leucotreta. The sequence continues at coordinate 17,616 of JALPQI010010139.1, read as the reverse complement.
CGCAGTGCGAATATGGCGCCACCCAACCTGTTACACAAATTGTCTACGTGCTCTTTCCAATTCATGTAACATTATGCCAAACATTCTCGGCCAAAAAAATTTAGGACAATCGACGTTATGCGACACGACAGGCACCCCTCTACAGTACAAAACAGTCGTTGGTGGGTCTAGCACATCTTGTGTTTGATAGTCACTCACGCCTTCTCGCGGCTTTTTTAATCAATACAATCAAAACGAAACGAGTAGCCGCGACAATTTCGCGAGCGGCAATCAAACCCAAGATGTGCTAGGTTCGCTGTATTTTTCGAGGTGTCATTGTAAACTTCCGATGATAAAGTAAAAACCTCTTTGTTGCTAGGGCATCTTTTTGGAGAATTTTAAAACAAACTTGTCAAAATAAACGTGTTCTCACGCGATTAGTTGTTCTTTATACCTGGGCGTATGAACTAGTTTCGATTGAGTAGATTATGAAACTTCGCCTCAGTACCAAGAAACCACCTTGTACCAAGATATCTAACGATCGTTAACGACAATTTAACGATGGTTAAATACATTGATTATGTATTGCAACTTTGAAGTGCTATATCTCAGAGTTGGTTAACTTTGAAGCATTATGATAAGGTCTAGGTAATTGAGTATAGTCCAAAGATTCATCGCTTAAATTTAAAGCTCCTATTATTGGCCACACCCTGTATACATATATAACTATACCTCTCTCTTTCACGCACAGCGCACGGCATCGCCGCACACGTATCGTAGGCACATGCGCGGGAAGGCGGGATTTAAAAAATATTCGTTTTAAGATTATAGCTGTTAATGTCGATTGCTCGTAAAGCACTTAATATATTTCAAATATTTTATTTTTATTTTGCGTGTTAATAAACATATTATCTAAGAAATAGATCATCGTGGCTGTACGTTTTCATTGAAACGTCTTATAAGCAAAATAAAATAATAACAGTGAAAAAAAAAATAGATGCAACTGTGTCACCGCGGAGAAAAGTTACTAAGACGTTTATATCTTTATTTTGGTCCAATGACCAAATTTTCGAATTGCGCAAGATTTTGTAAGTTATATTTTTTATCAAATAAGGAAAAAAAAATTAAGGTATAATTTTTTTTTTATAAGCTTTACGAAAAAACTGGGGATTTTATTTTCCTTAATTATAAATCATCTGAAACAATAGAATTAAAGCATAATCTCGAGGGTAGAAATTATTGAACGTGCTGTTCCAATTATTGACCTTCAAGTCCTCGACTGGATGAGAAGCTCTCGCGCGGCACTGGGGATTATTGCATGGTGTGAATCTGTATACCCTAAATATTCATTAGAAAAAGCTTCCGAAACTGTAGGATTTAATGTGACCAAAAACTTTTCTTCCCCCGACTAGTTTAGCCTCTATGTCAGTGGATTAAGCGTTACCTAATCGGAAACTTTTACCAAACTAAAATAAAAACGTGGGGCGTACGCAATTGTGATTAAGTCACTATAGTTATTTAAGAACATACCTACATATAAATCAAGACAGCAATAGTGTAATAAGTTTTGTTCTGGCCTTGATAAAAGCTATTTACCTCTGTGGAAGTGATGGAACAGATGGATGATTAATTGCAAAATTAAAGCTACAATTACATATTTTGAACTTGTATGTTTCTTTCTTCATAATAACGCCCCACGTTTTTATTTTAGTTTAGTAAAAGTTTCCGATTAGGTAACGCTTAATCCACTGACATAGAGGCTAAACGTGGCTTTCAGCATCCGACTTGGGAAAACTACAGTGATAATAGTTTCACGTGAGTAAACTACAGAAAGTTGCATCTACGGTTAGTTATAACAAATTTTTATTTTCTAGTTTTTGGTGCAATAAAAACCGTTTAACTTAAAACTTTTTTTACTTATTTTATTTTCAAGTTTTTAGTGCAATTGTTAAGTTAAATTCCGATACTATACCGATGTTGTTTGTAATATGTAATACAATTATGCATGCTAAGTAGCGTTTATACTCTCGTGCTTTCATCACGAATCACGACACATATGTAAACGTAATGGACATTATTTTATGTGTAACGGGACGCGAATCCCTGCTGAATAGATATTTTAAGAAATCCGACACCATTTTTTTAAATTTAATATCTCGATTGACAAATAAAAACCAAAGGCTCGGCGTGGTTAATGTAAGGTTGAATACCCGAAGTATCTCAAATGGACGTGTTATTCATACAATAAGTACCGTAGATAACAGAGATCTGACAATAAGGAATATATCAATCAATTTGGTTTATTGAGAATTTCAAGTTAAAATTTTTATACAAGTCGAATTTCGAGACTATAAAATATAAACTCATTCTTTGAGTCTGACGGAAAGTCAGACGCGAACCGAGGGCCTAAAGGGTCAATCCATGCAATCTATCAACTGGAGGGACATAGGCCCGACGGCACTATGGCACGCACTACGTGAATCCGAGAGACTCACACTCTCTGTATATCAACTGGAGGACCGCAGGTCCGAGTGCACGTCCTACGCAAACCACCTGCGCTGTCAGCCTATCAACTGGAGGGCCGCAGGCCGCAGGCCCGACAGCTGACCCTACACGATTCACTCACGCTGTCACTCTATCAGCTGGAGGGCCGCAGGCCCGACGGCTCGCCCTACGCGATTCACTCACGCCGTCACTCTATCAGCTGGAGGGCCGCAGGCCCGACGGCCCGCCCTTCGCGAACCACTCACGCTATTACTCTATTAGCTGGAGGGCCGCAGGCCCGACGGCTCGCCCTACGCGAACCACTCACGCTGTCACTCTATCAGCTGGACGGCCGCAGGCCCGACGGCTCGCCCTACGCGAACCACTCACACTGTCACTCTATCAGCTCGAGGGCCGCAGGCCCGACGGCCCGCCCTACGCGAACCACTCACACTGTCACTCTGTCAGCTGGAGGGCCGCAGGCCCGACGGCTCGCCCTACGCGAACCAATCACGCTGTCACTCTATCAGCTGGAGGGCCGTAGGCCCGACGGCTCGCCCTACGCGAATCACTCACGCTGTCACTCTATCAGCTGGAGGGCCGCAGGCCCGATGGCTCGCCCTTTGCTATTCACTCACGCTGTCACTCTATCAGCTGGAGGGCCGCAGGCCCGACGGCTCTCCCTATACGATCCACTCACGCTGTCACTCTATCAGATGGAGGGCCGGAGGCCCGACGGCTCGCCCTACGCGATTCACTCACGCTGTCACTCTATCAGCTGGAGGGCCGGAGGCCCGACGGCTCGCCCTACGCGATCCACTCACGCTGTCAGTCTATCAGCCGGAGGGACGCAGGCCCGACGGCTCGCCCTACGCGAATCACTCACGCTGTTACCCTATGTGTCTATCAGCTGGAGGGCCGCAGCAATGACATACGGTACTAAACCGTGGTCGTTTACAATGGGCCTCATAAGAAGGCTCAAATTGAAGATAAGAATTCAAATTCACCCAAAGGGCAGTGGAGAGGCCTATGCTAAGAGTCTCTCATTTGTAATGCGAGATCGGATTACAAATGAGACCATCCGCAGCAGAACCAAAGTAACCGATATAGCTCTTCGAATCGCTAAACTGAAGTGGGCGGGGCTCGTCGCACGTGGATTGCGTGGAACCGATGGCCGTTGGGGCGAGGGGCGGTAAGTGCCATTGGTCACGTACCGGAAGGCGCAGCGTGGGTAGGCCCCCCACAAGGTGGACTCATGACCTGGTGAAGGTCGCTGGATGCGGGTGGCACAGGGCCGGTCCTTGTGGCAATCTTTGGGGGGGCCTATATTCACCAGTGAACATCTTTCAGCTGATATGATGATGATGATGATAATTAAATCCGTATGTTTCTACCAAATATCTAAAGCAGTACTGCAAAATCTACATATCGCTAAACCTAGCGGATGTGGCAGGCAGTAACACTGGAGTATCAGATTTGAGGAGTTGGATGTTAGTATTAAATTCGCATGTTTCTACTTAATATCTTAAGAACTTCTTTAAAATCAAGATACCGATAAAAGATAAACCTTGCGGTTATTGTAGGCAGTACTGCAGCATCAGGAGTGAGGAGTTGGAAGTGAAGATCAGGCTGTTAGTATTTGATTATGCCAAACATGCTATACTTTCATTTTCACGTGTCTAACACTCTCGGTTAAGGTAAGCAGTACGTCTGCAGCATCAGGCTTTGAGGATACAAGGATACAAATATTATAATATTGCATTGTCATGGGGACTTGATAAGAGTTCCAAATTTTATTGATTTCGGTCCAGCAGAAGTGGTCGAAAAATCGATCACAAGATTTGAAGCATCGACGACAGTTGATACGCGGTGAAGTTAATAAAAACCGTTTAAAAACAAGACACTGTATTTTAAATCGTCATCAAAATGGGTGATTCAACTTTTTTCTGTCTGTTATTGCCTTGGTTACGGTTTACGGTCACCTGAGTCACGTTGGTTCAAACATGCAATATTTAAATAGTTTAAGTACTTAGCATAATTTTTCATGAAATCCAGCGTGACTCAGCTGACCGTTAGCATGGCAATAACAGACATTAAAATGTTGATTCATCCAACCTCCCCTCCTCTGCTCTGTGGTCTGCCTGCGACCACGGGTGTAACGTCATGCCCGAAACGTCAGGATATAATTAAACGTAAGTTTACGCGATTAAGTCTTAGTCCCGTTTGTCTTTAAAATATGGTTGATTCATCCAAATTGATTTTTAGTCTTGCTTAGCCCCTTTCATCCAGGGTTATACGATTTTATTTACAACGATAACTCCGATTCCGCCGATACTAAACTAGTTAACCCCGAGATTAGTGTTTGTTGGTAAACCCGAGATTGTGCAAGGGCTAAGTTTTTACTGTTATTTTTTACCAAATGAACAACATAAACACTGAATTTTTCAACCTGAAATCTCGGTGTCTGGATTTACTTCGAAATTCCCTTTTCCCGAGAAAGACTCAGAACAAACGCTAAAATAATGAGTCTGTTATATAAGCGCTTAATTGGGTGGAGCCGAGCGCAACGGCCAATTCTTCGAACGCGCCGCCATCTTTGATTTATTTCTCACTCGTTACAATGTTTCAAATACATTCATCATCATGACATGTATTCTAGCTTCTTGTCATATTAAGGAGTCAGCCGGTGGGTTTAGCACATGATTGGTCATTATCATCATCGTCAAATCAGCCGAAAGATGTTCACTGCTGAACATAGGCCTCCCCCAATTTGCCATATGATAATGCCCGGTCCTTCGTCCGCATCCAGCGGACTCCCGACCTTCACCAAGTCATCAATCCTGTGGGGTCCTATCTATCCACGCTGTGCCTTTCAGTACGTGGCCGTCACTCGAGAACCTTTCCGCTCCAACGTCCATCCCGAGGAACACATACCTCATGCTTTTAATAAAGCACTTAACAGCATTCTTCTTCTATGTCGTTAACACTTGCCAGAGGTCATCATTTCAGCTGTTGGTGGCAAGTTTTATAACACATCGCCACTCCTCTCTGACGGCCGCCCTCCTCGTGCATTCATGCAGTGATGTCGAGCCATTTACAGCCGCTTTTATCTGGTCAGTCCACCTCATAGGCGATCTTCCTCGTGGCCTAGTTCCCTCAATCTTTCCCTGGACCACAAGTCGCTCAATAGCCACCTCTCCTCGGCGGCATACGTGACCAAATAAAGTGAGGATACGAGACTGAACTAAAGATGATAAACGCTGTTAACATTAACACGCCCATTTAACAATGTTTTTTTCGAAAACTGAAGTTACGATTATTGACTTCACTGTTTGGGAATTCGATTTTTAATCAATTCAGATTGTTTTATGCCATAAAAGTTGATGAAGCATGACAAAGTTTATAGGAATTTCCTCAGACGGTGGAAGGTTATTTTAGTTTAGAATTATTTTTTACTATTTTCACGTTAATCTGATATTTAGATCAAAATAGACATGTGTTTTGCCGTGTTTTAAAACGAGGCTTGTTTTATAAAGGTATAATATTATTATAAGTTTTTAAGCTCATATGATCGTTAACACTATAAATAATTATGATTTAAAACGGGATATTTACCATGTAAAGTAAATTGGAATTATAGAGCACCCGATAATTCGGCAGTGTTGCAAAATGCCATGTTACTCCGTTTTAAGTCATACTAACAATATTATTATTAATTCGCATCATATTATTATATGAACGCAATAAAAATGTAACAATTAGTGTGGATCGATGTAAGTGCGGATAATTCAAATATCTTCAAAACATAGACCTCATTTTTAAAGAAATACACTGCCTTACCACGCCATTTTCTTGGTTTTATGTCCGCCATCACATATAACGCCAGATATAGTGTAAATTTAGATTTTGTAAAAACAGTGCCTTTTGAATCGCGAACCTCTCATCCGATCTTACCCCACGCTGTAGGTAGGTAATTATGTTTCCAAAATGAAGCGAGTATTTCCAATTATGGGTGTCTAAGTATACTGTGTCCATTCAGCCTTAGTTATCTTATCTAGTAAACAACTTTCTAACATAAAGTACACGTTTTCTGTTGTAAACTGCCATATTTGCCTATACCAAAATACCTGAGTCCGTATTTGTGCAGTCCGTCCGTAGTGATTAGTAAATTGCTTAATTTTTTATTAAGGAAACAGTAGTTAAAAACAATAAACCTGTACTTTTAAGTTAGAAATTGTTTTCTAGATAGGACAACTAAGAATGAATGGACTTTAGAAACAACCGGCCAAGAGCATGTCGGCCCATGCTCAGTTATCCTCCATCTTGCTTAAATTTTATCATCACATCACACGTCATCAACCTATGATAGTCCACTGCTGGAAGTAGGCCTCTCCTATTAACTATGCGTATAGACGTATTAGGAGGTAAATGCCCATAATCGCCACGCTGGGCAAGCGGATTGGCGATCGCAGTAATGTGTCCACTATGATGACATTGATGACGCAGCTGCCCATCGTCAATCTTTTATTAACTAGTGGTCAGTGACACTTCAATCCCTTAGTCTACTCTAACGACATCCGAAGGAACAGTTGGAGTATTCATTTGTTACACGAAACGTAATTCGTCGAAATTCGTTGATTTCGTAGAGTGGGGGATAGAATGAGCGAATGCTCGTTTGGTCTAAATGAACCTTCAATTTATGTCGTCGATCGGACCGAAAATTACGGGCCCTATAAATGACCATGTCAAGTCTGACCCCTTTATTCATAAACAGATTCATACAAAACGATGAGCGGATACAGCGATTGGAATAGTTCAATGATGTGGCACATATTAATCTTCGTATTTTGGTTATTGATATTAAAAGGTAAGTACCTTGACTACTTTGACCTTGTACAGTCAAGGGCATAAATATTTATACACTTTTTAGGGTTCCGTAGCCAAAATGGCAAAAACGGAACCCTTATAGATTCGTCATGTCCGTCTGTCCGTCTGTCCGTCTGTCCGTCTGTCACAGCTGATTTACTCGGAAACTATAAATGCTACAGTAACAAAATTTGGTAAGGATATGTGTTGTATGAACCGCTACAGGATTATGATACTAAATTGTAAAAAAAACTATTGGGGTGGGGGCCCTCCATACATGTAATTGAGAGATAGATTTTTTTTTTTGTTGTGTATAAGCTTGTGGGGTATTAATAGAAAGGTCTTTGAAAATGATATGAAGGTTTATAAATCACATTTCTATTTAAGCAAATCATTTTCGAGATATCAGCTCTCAAAGTCTGAAAAATGTGTCCCCCCTCTCTATTTTTTTAACTACGCGATATAAAAATCTAAAAAAATATATATGTTATGCACATTAATACACTCTATCAACGATTTTTGGTTTGATTAAATTATCTCCTATAGTTTTTGAGGTAAGTTGATTTAACTGATTTTTTTTATAATAAAATGGTACGGAACCCTTTGGGCGCGAGTCTGACTCGCACTTGCCCGGTTTTTTTATCTTATGCCATAAAAATAAGGAGCAAAAGTGTATTCATATTTTTTCCCTTGACTGTACCTTGACTTAATTTATAATATTATATTGTTTTATTTTTATACGGTACGACTTGTTTAAGATAAGTTGCATAGGCAAAGATACGGGACTCACAATGAGATACTGTCATACTTAGTGTAAAAATACTTTTCTCAGACTTGCAATTGATGGTTGACATTACGTACGTCAAATTTGACCAAGTAGTACCTTGTCGCTGGTTCGAGAATTGAACTTGAAATGTAATAGCATTTCATAACTACTTTGCAGTCCTAGGACTGCAATGTACCGGAAGTAATAGTAACTATAACTGTAAGTGTAACTTGCAAAGTGACAGAACATCTTGGCATTATTACTGTAAAAAAACTAATTAAATGTCACTGTCATCGCGTAAAAGATTACCTCAAACAGTAAAAAAAAAAACGAATAAGTTTTTTTAAGTTGTACCTACGAGTAGATTCGTTTCGTTTTTTGAGTTATTTGTTTGTGTACTGAGAAATTGACTACCGATTTATATTTCACTGCAATTTGAGAAAAGCAGTAGATATACCTACTTGCTTCGCCTGGAACCCAAACTTAGCTTAGCCGGCTTTGTATCTCTATTCAGCCTCGCTACGCTCTGCCGAAATTTAAAATTGAAACTTGTGTCACTCCCCTAAAAAGTAATAACTTGTGTCACACTAAAAAGTAATTTCGGCGAAAAATCTATTAATTATTTTTTCCGACTACTTACTTATTAGCCCATTTTCTTTACCATATGTTTTAGTGTTTGGTATCTTTAATACCCTGGAGGCCTGTTTCACTATAACCGAATAAAATATAGCTGTCCAATAAATATTCGCTGTCCTTTTCTTTTCTGACTGGTGAAAAGAATAGTGACACTTTTGTCTGACGGATATATTTATTCGGAGAATGCCATTTTGTGAAATAGGCAGTGATCGGTTTTTTGAATTCACCCTGCGGGTCTCCTATAGTAACTTTAAAAATAAACTTTGATTATTTATACGTATTTCCATGCAATTTGCCATGTTACTGTTCATATTGTAATATAATAGTATTCATTTTTTTTATAGTCACACCCGTCATTTTTTATACGCGAAATCCCGCGAGGGTGAATCAAAAAAACCGATCACTGGAAATACTTAGGCCGTAAATGTTTTCATAAAAGTATCGCATATTAGTAATTACATTGAGTCCTCAACGATTGACACAGTACAACTATTGACAGTGCTACGGACTATGACCACAAGTCTCTAATATATTATTTCTTGCAGTTGATTGCCAACAATATAAGTTTGACGCCTCGCCATATCCAAGTAAGTATACTTTTGACGGCAGTGAGAATACACTATCACCACCCCAATTCTTCCCACGGGTGTCGTAAGGGATTGAAGTGTCACTAAATATTCTTTGATAGAAAGTTGATGATGGGAAGCAGAGTCATCATAGTGAAAAACTGGACACATTTTTTTTATGTGACGAAGGTAGACAACTGAGCTCGCAGCCCACATTATGGAAAGCGGGAACTGAGGCCCATGGACAAGGACATAGCGATCAGAAAATCGTTTATGCGCTGCCTACCCTAAGGACTTAGATGGATTGCCTCTATCTATGCCAGTAATTACACCGGCTACCTTACCCCCAAACCGAAACACAGCAGTGCAAACACTTAGCAGCAGGTTAACGGTTAAAAGACGGTGGTAGCTATCCGAGCGGACCCTGCACAAGGTCTTACCACCAGCAAAACTGCGATGTAGACGCATTAGGAGGTAAAGTAAGACAATTACTGAGACAATTACTGTTACGGGTCAATAGCTTCAAAGTTTATTATGTGTAGCTTGTAGTTGCGCTCTCTCGGAAGGGTCCCCACGGAAGACCAGCGCCAGGGTCCTCAAGGGTCTCTCGGCATGAAGCTGAGTGTGGACCTTTTCAGATACGCTTTATAAATGTGTACCACTGTCATTGTAATTAAGTTAAGTTTAAATTAAGCGTTCTGAATAAAGTTCTATTCTATTCTATTCTAAATGCCCAAAATAGCCACACTGGGCAAGCGGGTCCACTATGATGACAATCATCAATGTTATATTAAAGAATGGTCAGTGACATTTCAACCTCTTAGTCGGCTCTTAAGACACCCGCGGGAAGAGTTGGGGTGGTGACAGATTTATTCTTAATGCCATCACCACACGGAACTTTTTACTAAACTAAAATAAAAACGCTCAATCGATCGGCACGTATCGGCTCGGATTTTTCGCTCTTATGCCGTCAACATAAAGCTGTTTTTACATACATACAACATAAAGCTAACTGACGCAGATTCCCTGGGACGGAAGCTAGTCTAACAAGAAATAGTATGAACGACGCTAACTGGTGCGGGCGCGTGCGACGGATTTTAATACTGTGACAACTATTAGAGTGCGGCTCTACTGACGCGGAGCGGATCGGAGCTGTGGGAGCTCGGCCAATGAGACCACATCACAGTGTTTCGAATTCAAATTTGAAGAATATAATTGGTCAATTTTGCACAGCTCCGCTCCGCTCCGCGTCAGTGGAGCCGCACCCTTAGGCCCTAAGCTGATTCCCTGTCGATTGATTTGGGGAGACCTTGAGTATGCTGATTAAAAAGCTCATCAAATCATATGTCAAAGATTACTCTACTCTACATTGTTTTTCATAATGGACGGCGAGCTATAACCCTTTTCCACTAGAGTTACAGTTAACAATAGTGCAAAGTGTTACAAGCATGTTTATGGCCTGTCGGCATTTCCTAATTGTATAATTTATTATTTCATCACTTATTTCAGAAAGAAGACCCCGTACTATCAAACCGGGCCAGACCATAATAACATCGTCTCCTTCCACGTAAGTGAGCACTTCATAATCATAATCATTTGCGTAAAATAAGAGTAGTTTACAATGTTGTTCTGTATGTTACAATGTTGTAATATCATAAGTCCTTCTATTTAGCCACCTACGCAGCATGCAAATTTTGTACTTCTCTTACCTATTAATTCTCAAAAGTTTGTACATTTGGATGACGTCTTCTATATTGATAAAAATTGGTAGGGTGCTGAGTAAGATGCACCATATTTTCAAAAATGTCCCAGGAAGTTTGTATGGAATTTTCTTTTTATATTAGCAGATTCCTATACATTTTTGGTAACAAAAAAGGAACGTTTTCTCGTGTTAATAAGCCCTTTCGTTAATGGGCCACCGTACATATATGCAATACATGTATGTTTTCATAATTTTGCATAAAACGAGCGTGACCCAGGTGTCTGTCAGCCTCCGTAGCCTAGTTGGTAGTGACCCTGCCTACGAAGCTGGAGGTTCCGGGTTCGAATCCCGGCGAGGGCATTATTTGTGTATTTATTTATCACAAATATTTGTTCCTTGGTCATGGCTGTCTATGTATGTAAGTATCTATATGTATCTATCTATTATATATATCGTCGCCTGGTACCCACATCACAAGCCTTAATTGAGCTTACCGTGGGACTAGGTTGATTTGTGTGAGATGTCCCAAGATATAAGAAAAAAAAAAAAAAAAAAAAAAAAACTGTAACCATGCCAATAACAGATAGAAAAAAGTTGATTCACCCATTTATTTATTCCATGATATTTCGATTCATTTAGAGGATCCTCATCATGGGGTACCAAAGCCCGACGTGCTCCATGATACTTATTTATGTTCATACAGGATGTTACAGCACCCACTAAAAAACCATGAACAGGGTGATTTAGTAGACTAAATAAAATTGTCTTTTTCATACATTTTGACCGATCGATAACGACATTTTGTATGAATGAGCCAAAATTTTTTTGGAGATTTCTTGGTTAGCTCCATAGTAAAAGTTGTTCAGTATAACCAACCAAATCACCCCGTTCAAGGTTTTCAATAGATGGTGTAACACCGTGTATAATGACAAACATTTTAACATGAAGACATTGTGATTGTCCAGGAAAACATACTACTACCCCAACCCAGGGTACGATGCGTACTGGACGGACGGACACTGGATCTTCGGGACCACCACCACGAAGCCCACGAGGACCACTTCCACCCGTACTAGACCCTTGGTCTGTCGGAAACCATGCAACATCGAGTACCGATAGTAAGTACTTGCGCAGGATGATGACTGTTAAAACAAATTTATTTCACATTACTGCCAAATGGCTAACTCTTTTAAGTTCTTTCCAATTTATTAAACAGAGGTTCTGTATGAAAAATACGGCAACCTACATTTTACAGAGTGAACGATATGAAGTGTTACCAAGTAGATTTTATTAAGTCTGGTGTCCAAGTAATAGCTGCTTATTATCGGAAATATGTTTTGGACACCGCATGGGTTTTGGTTAAGCACACAAACATTTGGGTTGTAGACCGCAAACTTAAGAACGAGATTGAGCTTCGGCTTATAAAGCTTGTAAGAACCAAAAATGGCGGAAAACCGAATTTCACATGTCATTTCTCCAGTGCAGTAAGTTTCGGACTTTTTAACTGGTCTATTTTGAAGAGAAAGGTGAGACCAATTAAACATGCTAATATAAATACAATGAAGAAAGCGATCGTATTTCACTGGCACATACCACTACCACTGAGTTACAAACGTGCTGCGAGCAAATATTTTTTTACCATTTGAAGATATTTTACTTATATAAGCCCAATATTCATGATTTTTTTAATATTTTTTGGACCTACGGATCAAAAGTTAGAGGGAACAAACAATTTTTTTTTCCGGGGCGATTATCTCCAAATATATTGACTTTAAAAAGAAACTTTCTTTTAAGATTCTTATTCTTCTTAACCTATTTAATGATACCCCACACTATAGACTACATCAAATAAAAAAAAACCATCCCCATTTCACCAGTTGGGGAGGTACCAGAAAAAAAAAACTACTTTTTATTGTACCATTTTGTTGGCATGATTATTATGTACCGAATTGCAGATTTCTAGTGTCAACGGCCACTGAGCTATGCTGCGGACAGAGGAACGGATGGACAGACAGACAGCAAAAATAAAGGGTTCCGTTTTTGCCATTTTGGCTACGAAACCCTAAAAAGAGACGCGGTGATACTCGCCCAGCTATCAGCCTTCACCGCGGTGTGAGTATCGCCGTGTCTCTTTTTTTACACGGGAGTGTGTATCTTCTGTTCGCTTTTATGCCAGTGGTCTCACTACTGCGAGCTACTAAGCTATGAACTATGGGCTATAAACAAGAATAAGAGATACACACTCCCTTGTAGAACTAAAGAGACGCGGTGATACTCGCCCAGCTGTCAGCTATCACCGCCGGGCGAATATCGCCGTGTCTTTTTTACACGGGAGTGCGTATCTTTTGTTCGTGTTTATAGCCCATAGTTCTGAGCTTAGTAGCTCGCGGTGAGACCAGTGCCTTAGGCCCCGTTCCCAGTAAGCCGGACCGGCGAATTCGCCGAAAACCGGCCTAGGTGTTCACATTACACAGGATCCGGCGAAAAAACCGGAGACTTTGAGTACTTGTATCAGTCGAATTCAGAAAACTGTACAACTTCATGGATGACGAAGTTGTGGTGTTTCTTGTACCATTTTTTAATTAATTTATTTACCAGTCTTTTTTTATTTTTTGATGAAGGTAACATAAACTGGGTATTCCATATCGAAGTGGGCTCCATCGTGCCTACTTCAGGCTTGGTTCGGGCACAGAATAGGTCTTTCTTGAATAAGTGTAATGTAAGTTTCTGCATTGATATCAATAGCCATGATGGTACTAGAATGCGAATGCTAAAATGGCCCGCAGGTAGTTCAATAGGTAGAAGGAGAGACAGATACCGGAGTGAAATCGTTCACATTATTCCGTTCCGGGCATTCTGCCGGCAATTTGCAGTGACTAACGCTCAGGTGATAATACCGGGCCCGACATTTTTGCCGGATCCGGGATAATGTGAACACTTCATATAAATTGTACTGCCACCAGCCTTTCTGGCGGTTTCGCCTGTCCGGTAAATTCGCCGGTCCGGCCTAATGGGAACGGGGCCTTATGCAATTTTTTTCTTTTTCAAGCGTTGGACCAGTATGTGCTCACACAGTGAACTACATCGATAAAAGAGAGATCTACAACAGTCATTGGGCGTACAATAGACTTCCCGTGACAGACAATATTTACCCGCATTTAGTTACTTTTAAGACCTATTGCGCGTTTCTTCATAGGCAATGCAGTTGGAATATATGGCACGGAATGAGTAAGTTTTGTATACCAATCGTAGTAGTTGTACCTAAATAAAAATAGTACATTGTGCATCAAGGGAGGTAAGTACGGAATTACTAACGAGAGTGTTAGAAGCCTAACACCGTAGGCGGAGGGCTTTTAATGAATCGAGTTAGTATTCCGCTTACCCACCGTGTTGCATACAATAATTTTCATCACACTTGCCGACAAAAAAATTAGTTTTATGACAAAATATTATTAAATGACGTACTGGAATTTCTATTACTCCCTAGGGAATTTCAATTTTCTATTACTCCCGCTATGCATGCAAGCAATGGCGCGCTTAGACAGCAAGTATGATGAAAACTGGCATTATTTCATAATCACGCACTTGTAGAACCCAATTTCGGTTTTATTATCAACTTCCCCCTTATTCATAAAAGTCATCTAACTTAGCAAGCCGTTATTTGGTACTTTTTCTCTGTCACACTAATGAGGCCTTCTTTAGAGTGACAGAGACAAATCCCTGAAATGTACGAATTTCGGTGTCCGCTATAATACGCCTGTATTTATTTAAATTATACATAAATATTTAAATATCGGCTTCGGCCGTGTGGTGACGGCAGTAAGAATACATTTGTCACCACCCCAACTCCTGCAGGTGTCGTAAGAGTCGACTAAGGGATTGAAGTGTCACTGACCATTATTTGATAAAAGATTGATAATGGGCAGCAGCGTCATCATAGTGGACACATTACTGCGATCGCCAATAAGCTTGCCCAGCGTGGTAATGCGTCTATACGCTTAGTTAATACGAGAGGCCTACGTCCAGCAGTGAACTATCATAGGCGGATGATATAATATATTATGTATTTTTAAAATTTTTATATCTTTATGTATTTTATCTATTGTATATACCTAAGTCAATGCGGGTAAGACCGTCTATCAGGAAAGTCCGTCTACCAACTGATTTCCGACCCTAATTGAACAGTATAAGACGCATATGACGGACTTTCCTTTAAAATAAAGTATGCCGGACTTAGCCGCACTGACTTTAACATCGCTTAGTATCTTAATTTTGAGCTTACCGAGGGACTAGGTTGGTTTGTGTAAGATGTGCCATGATGTTTTTTTTATTTTAAGGCATGGTGTTCATTCATTTCGGGGCCTGTCTAAAAGATGAAGTAGAGGTGGTGCCCTTCCACAATGATCGTGAAGCTGTCAATCGTATGAAGGATAACCTCCAAAATTACACAGACAGGCAGAATAGATTATTCCGTGAGTATTTAATTTATTCATATGGGCGCATTTTTATTTTGTTGTACATTCTTTTTTGTTTTTTTCAAACTAGGACTTAATTATTATTATTAAAGACTATACAGTGTGTAAATATAATACGGGTGATCAATTAAACCAGGCATGGGATTCATTAGCGCAATCATGGATTACAAGGTTTTTTAAAGTTACTCTTAATTATGACCCCACAGATTTTTTTAAAGATTATCGGAGCAGCAATGTTGGTACGAATATTTGTTATTGTTGATATGGCAGTTATGTCACCTGCTTTTAAAATTAGCTGTCAACGAGTGTTTAACTCGCGTATGTTGCTCTACATTGCGCGCCGAATTATTTTGTATGAAAAATTTTGTTGCTCTAATTTTAAGTAAAAGTTATTTGAATGTACTTATTATGTCGTAAACTAACACCCGTTAAGAGCTTCGCCCGTATTAGACTTACAGTACTTAAACTCTGTATAGTGTCCCACTGATGGGCAAAGGCCTCCGCCCTAAGTCTCCAATCGTCCCGGTTTGAGCAATCTGTGGCCAGCCGTTGAGATGATCCAGGTCGTCCCTCCACCTCCCCCTGGGTCTGCCAGCTGCTCGCCAGTCTTGTGGCACCCATTCCGTGGCTATTCTAGCCCACCTATCTGGGTGCATGCGGCAGACATGGCCGGCCCAGTCCCATTTAAGCTTGGCGGACTTATTTACATTTTTTCTACTCAATCACGAGCTTTATCGATCCTGATAGAAATAAAAAAGTATCGCAAAAAATTCCATGACTTACTATTTTTCATACACTTTCTTCGACCGTAACTCAGTGGAAGACAAAAAAAATATGGAATTTTCGGGACACTTTTTTCTGCTACCACCGAAAGAGCTTGTGATTCTGAGTAGAAAAAATATAAAAAAATTCTGGAAGATTTGATAAAACTACAACAAAATAAAAATTCGCCCATAGCCATAGGAGGAAACCAGGATGCTTAGCCAAGTTGCCAATCGCTAACGCTTAGTAACGTATTGTAGTTTTCCCTCTCTGTCACTCTTTCATATTAGTGCGACAAATACAGCTGCCTTTCGTTTACGATTGACGTGATGTTTAAGCGATAGCGATTGACAACTTGTGTTAGCACCCAGGTCTTAGGCCAGCCGTACAGGAATGAGATAGTGATATTCATCTCTCATTCCTTAGTATAGCTCCGTCCCTATAACTTACGTAAGAACTTACAGGTGTAAGACTGACTTTACAAAAGCGCCTTCTTGTTCTGGTTGCCGACAAAGGCGACAAAAACGATTTATTTTATTGCCCTATCTAGGAATTTACAAAAATTGTGTATCTATTGCAAATTCCGAAAATAGTAAATAACATCGAGCGTTTGTCTCTTTTCCACCGATGACGCCTTCGTTGGAGTAACAGAGACAAATTAATTAAATTAATTGCGGCTAAGTCCGGCATACATTATTTTAAAGGAAAGTCCGTCATTATGCGTCTTATACTGTTCAATTAGGGTCGGAAATCAGTTGGTAGACGAACTTTCCCGATAGACGGTCTTATCCACATTGACCTTAAGATTTTCCAAGTTCAAGGTAGGTATATTGATTATGAGTTAACTCTTGTTGCTTATGTAAGGAGTATTCATTATTTTACAACAAAGATAATAATCACATTACAGGAGCGAAGCATATCTCTGCCGCATGTGCTTCGCTGTGTATGCTATACGTCAGTAGAAAACAAAAAAAATATAAACAAAATTAAAAACTTGCATTATTCAAAAATCACGCACTTTTATAACACAATCTTGGTTTATTGAAATTATTACCAACTTCGAACCTTAAAGTCCTTAAACCTTAAATTCGCATACATTTTCAGTTAAATTTATAATGATTTAATTTATTTATATTGTACCTAATTGTAGTTTCCTTTTATTTCATTTAAATTGTTTTTATTGAAAGTTTTTTTTCTTCTTTAAATGTGTCATAATAGGTAATATATTTCACAATTTATAAGTATTAACGGAGAAATATATCTGCGAACGTGATCCACGATAATGTGTCAAAAACGTGAACTGCTATGGAAAGTCAGCCATATTTGTTTACATTTTTTTCGATTCTACTGACGAATGATTTAGGTATGCTACCACGAATA